>JADLZK010013313.1:0-215764 GCA_015847255.1 Hyparrhenia diplandra
AGAGCATCTACAGTGCCTAGTTTTTGAACCGGACCGGACCGGCGGTTCGACCGCTAAAAGACCGAACCAGAACTACACCGGTCCGGTTCACTTAAAAGATCGGCCATGCATTTGGACCGGAAAAACCGGTTGAACCGGCCGGTTTTTAACAGAACCGGTGAACCGGCCGGTTCCGTGCGAACCGCCCCGGTCTGTAACTCTGGGTGATGGCGCGTGCAGTGCAGGCCTGCTGGCTACTGTGCAGCGTGTGTGTGGTCGCTCCTGGTTGAGTGGAGCAGAGGGCATGCACATGCAAAGGTGGGCCCCTGGCAACACATGACGTTTGGAATTGAATGTTGCATGTTTGGTGGCGCACTGGCGCTGCTCCTAGCTCCCTGCCTGTGCGTTGACTTTGTGGTTAGTGTTGCAATCCACTGACGTGTCAACAAAAATTATCAAATTTACAATTTTTCAAATGAGCTCCAAATTAGACAAATAATATATCTATTTTTAAGACCATGCAAATTCTATCCAATCTAACAAAAAATAAGACGAGAAATCTATCAATCTAACAAAAAATAAGGCGAAATCTTAAAATAACATATTAGCGTATACAGAGTAACAACTTTTAAGTTAAGCTGACCACGAGCCTGTCGAGACATCATCAATCTCACAATCTATACTTCCACGACAAGTAATCCATCATGCATCTGAGAGAAGTTACGAAGCATTTACGTGAAAATCACAGTTGAGCATTAAGTAGCCGTAGTTTGCTAACATCGACCATGGAAATAAGTAAGAAATTCAGTTCTCAAAGCTGGAAATACCACAAGCCACAACAGATGATACCACAACATTCAGACATATCTCAGCACCATCTCTACGTTGTCTCTACTAACACTCTCTTAACTAATAGAAGAATCGGTCTTGAAACAGATAATTTGGCGTCAGCCTAGTTTGTTTGGCTTCCATCCAAGATAAGCAGTGATTCCCCAAGCAGCTTTTTGTGCTTCCTCTCTCTCCTCCTGATGAAGTAAGAAAATACTCAGGAGCATTAGAAGATATAAGCATTTATGCAGTCACAATTTATTACAATGAAACCAGAAGATGTGCAAGCAAAGCTTTTCTCAAGACTAAGGTTATTCACAAAAACAAAGCAAGCATACAGGATACTATACAAAAAATGTACTATGCATGGTAACAGAGGTCCTCATCAAAGAATAGCATAGTATTATTCTACAACTTTTTATCAAAACTATCAGCTAACCATATCTTGAACTGTATATGTTTTGAATCAGGGCAGCAAGCAGTAGTTAAGTGGTCCGTTTGATACCGTAAACTGTGATGGATGACTATAGTTCACGTCATCTATACTATATACCAAACCCGTAATGCAGTGGGTAGAAAAAAATAAGGATTTTTGCAACAATTGTGAACAATAAGGAAGCATGTCCAGACACAACCCATTGTCCCAACTCTAGGTAAGAATATTCTATAAATAATATACAAATATTGATGAAACATTGGAACATATATAACAGCTTCAGCATATACATAGTGTTGTGCGGGATTGGCTTAATACTGATGAATATCTTTTTAGCTCAGAGGTCTACCCTTATTCTTTTATAAACTACATCAGATGGAAATCCCAAACTTTTGCTTTGCAGCCAAGCTGAATAAAGACTAGTCACTCACTGCCTTATATCTTCAATTGCTTCCTTGCGGCGCTGAATTTGGCTTTCAAGCATGTGAATCATTGTGGCTCTTGCCTAAAATATATATTAATATTAAAGAATGTAAGTACATTATTGAAGATAGCAGAAAAATACACCACGTGGAACGAAATCTGAGGCTCACACCTGATGAGGTCGTAGGGAATTGAGAAGATGATGTAAGTTCTTGAATATGAGTGTAATATCTTCTACCCTACGAGCATATTGAGATGGTCTCTCAACTAAAATATCTGCCAGCTCCAAAATATGCAATTGAAGCTCTCTGTTGAGGGTCCTTAGCTCCTTTTTGAAGTCTAAAATTAACAATTGTAAAAAACAGTCAGCTCATTAAATCAAGGACAACTTACTAAGTCCTCAAAAGTAACAGTCAACAACAACAACATGGCCTTTTTGTCCGAAGCAAGTTGGGGTAGGCTAGAGATGAAACCCAAAAGAGACAGGAAACAGAGAAACACATAAAGGTCACGGTTTAGGTACGTTGATGGCTAGTCTCCAAGCACTCCTATCCATAGCTAAATCCTTGGTACATAAAAATCTCAACTATTGACAAAGAATTGATAAAAATCTCAACTATTGACAAAGAATTGAGTTATGTATGCATATGCAGATAAACATATCTATTTCGCAAGAATCAACGCACCAATATTAGGGCCCTTTGGATAAAGCTGACGAACATTATGACTCTCCAAGCTTGGAATCACAACATCTCCCTAGATACCAAAGAGGCAAACCATTATCAATTTAATGCCATCGATAGCAGATTAGCAAAGGCATTATGAGAAAACATACTGTGTAATCAACACCCAAGGCTTTGAATGGTCCATCAATTGGCGATGGTGGTTCTGGTGCAGATGAGGGATCTTGCTCAAAATTCTTGTAAAGTCGGTAAAATGGAGGAGGTGGAGGGTACGATGATGATGTGGCCATTGCCATCCTGCCATATGCAATGAAAAACCACATATTAGCATAGAGAATTTGAGATTGAGGTGTCAAGCCAAACAATATAACTATTAAAGTCAAAGTCGTTTAATTCCTATGTTTGGATTTAGTTTACATAAGCTCATTGAATAAAATGAAATTTATGATATATGATATGATTCAAAATGAAATGACGGTGAAACAACCGTTTTTGCAATATTGCCGCTATTATAAATTGTACATGCTTACTAAAAGTAACTATGGAGAAATCCGCATGCTAATGCCACTCAACTTTCTAATTGCGGCCACGGCCTAATACCACATATCACAAAACAAAACAAAACACTACACTACATAGTAAAGACTCAGGAGCCTTCTAATTTGTTTATTTAATCGGATCAAAGACAGCATGGTTGAGTAGTTACTCCAATTACAATGGATTTATTCAAACCGAGTAATAAAAAAAATACACAGGCAACTTCCACAGACCACAATCTAAAACATGACCAGTTTACCTAGAAATGTAGCACACAAACGAGACCAAAATTTTGGTTACCTCTGTACGAAGAAATCAAATCAAGTCGGCACTCGCCAGCCAAGCTGGCCGCTGGATGGGGAATTGGGGATGGAGCGCGGGGCCTCCTGCTAGCCCTGCTCTCCCCGCCCGCGGCTGGATCCGGCGGGCGCGGCCGGTCGAGCGACGGTCCGGTGTGGTGGTCGGCGATGGAGCCGGCGGCGGCCGGCGTGGTGCGGCGGGTGGCAACTTACCGCAGCCTGGCGCGGTAGGGTGGGCGGCCGCCGCCGCCTCGGGGCGATGTTGTCGGGGCGGGCGGCGCCCAATCCAATCGGTCTCGAGTCGGGCAGGGTCGAGGGCCGAGGCCGAAAGTGGGGTTTAGCGGGGTGGGAAGGCCAGATGGGCCATTGGGCGTCCCGGTCGAGTGTGGATGATGATCTCGGCCGTCCGTTTCTAATCGGGCCGTGGTCATGGCCGGGTCCTTTTACGCCTCCACCCCTCGCCCCAAGTTGATATTCAAAAGCGATCCCGACCTTCCTCTCCCGCAAGAAAGAAAAAGAAAAAGGAACAGGGAAGCAAAGCACAAGCCAAGCGCAGACAGAGGCGGCCGCCGCAGCAGCAGCAACGACACGCACCCCCTCCCCAGTCACGCCACCCGGCTCCGAGGAGGAACGAGACCGCGCGCCGCAGATCCGTGGTCGCCGCTAGGGTTCCGGCGAGATGGACGTGGTGAAGGCGGCGCAGCTGTCGGGGCGGACGCTGGGCGGGTGGTGGTGCACCCTGGTGCTGCTCAGCATCGTCGACCACTACAACCGTGTCGCCCGCGACACCCGCAAAGCGCGTCGTCGGCGTCCTCCTCGGCACCTCATCCCGCGGCTCCGTCGACGTCACCAACTCCTACGCCGGTAAACCTCCCAACAACCCCCGCTCTCCTGTTTCTCTGTCCGTCTCTAGGGTTTGCGCCGCTCGGGGCGCACGCTTCCGGTTACGGATGGGGCTGCTGTGCTGCTTAGGGTTTCGCTGAATCGGCTGCGGGTGTAGATGCAGTTAGATCTGTTGACGTGGATTGCCCATGCTGCTCATGCGTGATTGATTAGATCTGTGATGTTGTACCGTGGGTGACTTGCTGAATCCGCTACTTGATTTTATGTAGTGCCGTTTGAGGAGGATGACAAGGATCCTAGGATCTGGTTCCTTGACCACAATTACCATGAGTCGATGTTCTCCATGTTCAAGAGGATTAATGGTATGCTGTATCGAAATTCTCAATACTTGTTGGGCCTGCTTGGTGCTATTGATTCTGTTGCCCTAATGAGCACGAGCTGTTTGTGGTGCAGCCAAGGAGCATGTTGTTGGCTGGTACAGCACTGGTCCAAAACTAAGGGAGAACGACTTGGATGTCCATGCGTTATTCAACAGGTATGGTGAATCTAAATGTGAAGTTATGCCCTCTTATGATCCCGTGTTACAGTTTTGTATGTGCTGTCCGAAGTTATAGACGAATCTGTAATTTTTCCAGTCAACTTTGGATGATTGTTTGAAGTGTTGTTATATGTAGATTAGCTCCCACATACTATGTTTCACCTAATGTTGGTGATACACATGGTTGCAGACATATCTGTTTTCCTCTGTGCTCAAAACATTTGCACATATGCTAGAGATTCTTGATCCAGAATTTTGCTTTGAAATTCTATGTTTACTGTCCTAGCACTGGTATTGTAGATTGCTTGGAAAAGAAAATGTATGGAGAGAACCGCCAAGAGTTAGTATTTCCACCAGAGTCAATTTCTTCATCTTTATTTCGTCTCCACATACTTCTGTAAAAGAATACTCGCTCCGTCCGGAAATAATCTCACTTTTGGGATTCAAAATTTTTCCAAAAATAAAAGGTCACATGGCACAAGATTCAATGTCTAGCAGGAGATGGCAGAGACCGAAGAAATTAACAAATGAAACCGATGTACACATGCCCATGCTTTCGTCCATTCCTTGACTGCTTGTTTTCCGGTAGACATACAGAGTACGAAGTAAGAAGCTTCCCAACCACAAACTCATCTGGTTTTGTACCTAGAGACAGTGCATGCATGACGGTGGCCTCGTGAAGCTTCCGTCGTCAGCACTTCTTCTTGGTTTCCGTGCTAGAACCTAGAGTGTTAACTTATTTGTGGACGGAGGAAGTAATCATGTTGGGTCAAACTAAATCATGAGCTTTGAGAGCCATCAATACTTTCTGATGGTTAGGGAACTTCAAATGTTTTTTCATCTACATTTCATTTTCTTTGTCCTTCTCTAGAGATGTTGGATATGTTTTTTGACAACAAAAAACTGTGGGGAACCCCACAGTGGCGGCCCGATGTTGGATATGTTGATCAAAGAATTATATTTTCTATATGATGTTAATTCTGCTAGTTTGGTCACTGGGTGCTCATCCTGTATTGCCTGTGGCGCTTTTCACAGCTGATTATTCCAATTCTCGCTCTCCAATTTGCAGCTATGTTCCTAATCCTGTCCTAGTGATTATTGATGTGCAACCCAAGGAGCTGGGGATACCCACCAAAGCATACTATGCTGTGGAGGAGGTTAAAGAGGTATGTCTGAGGGCTGATATGCTGGAGTGTTTCACTTGCTTGCTCAGTGTTTAATTTGTTTTTTGTCCTTTACAGAATGCTACTCAGAAAAGTCAGAAGGTATTTGTCCACGTTCCTTCAGAAATTGCTGCTCATGAAGTTGAGGAAATTGGTAAGACTTGTTGATCTGATACTGCATGAACAACAACAAAAAGTTATGTGGATTTTTACTATCCAGATCATTAGGGGTCCACCAATTACTGCCTTCATTTTGAGCAACCAAATAATTATGTATGAATATTCAAGTTTGCACTATGATGGTTTACTCATATTTTGTGCTATCATCAGGATTTAGGCACCTTCTAAATTATAATTATGTTAAATTTGTTATTCAGACCCTAGTCTCAATGTCATCACTTAGAGTCCTCCAATTGGATGTTTATTTTGAGGAACAAAAATAGTTACCAAGAAATATTGATAGAATTTGCGCTGTGACGATTTGTTAACTGATATGCCTTGTGCTCTCTTCAGGAGTTGAGCACCTTCTAAGGGATGTAAAGGACACAACAATAAGCACACTTGCTACAGAGGTAATATGTCATGAGTGGATTTTCCAATTGTGTTTTGTTTTATTTAAGGCGTGTCCTAAATATCCCTTTCCTTTGTCAATTAAGGTCACTAGCAAGCTTGCAGCCCTGAAGGGGCTCGATGCAAGGCTTAGGGAGATCCGAAGCTATTTGGATCTTGTAATTGATGGGAAGCTCCCACTGAATCATGAAATTTTGTACCATTTGCAGGTTAGTCTCTCTCTCTTGCAATTCGTCACTTTCATTGGAATTGAATGAACTAAACAGTAAATGCTGAAATATACCAGCTTTCTTAGTTGCAATAGTATTGCAATCGGAATTGAACAACTTGATCCCTTGAGAACAGTTATTTTTTCCACATGTAGTTATGTTCTAAGTTTTTTTCATTATATGTACAGCATTGTTTTTAATTCTGTCATAAAGTTCTGCTTCAGAAGAGATTGGATTATATTCATTATGAGTTCTTTTTGCAGGATGTCTTTAATCTCCTTCCAAATCTGAGCGTAAATGAGCTAATCAAGGCCTTTGCTGGTAATCTTGCATCTTTCTTCTGATCTGACATAACTGACCTGATCTTTTCATATTCTCGGAATCCTTATTGCAGAAGCCTAATGTTCACTTTCTTTTGTGCAGTGAAAACAAGCGACATGATGTTGGTGATATACCTGTCTTCTCTGATCCGGCGTCATTGCGCTTCACAATTTGATCAACAATAAGGTTGGTTTTTCTATCTGCTTCTGATGCTGTTTCAGTCCCTCTATGCATTCCTTGTAGATAGATTGGTATCTTTGTGGCATTCATCACCTGTAATGGAATTACTCAATTTTTCTGTGGGCATGAAATCTATCTGATAATTGCTGTGGATCAGATGCTAAACAAGGAGCATGAGAAGGCCGAGGATTCAAAACCAGCCGCCATTCCTACTGCTGCTGGGAGCTAAACATGTTTTTGATCACTGATTGGTGGCCAAGAAAAGGGATGAAAATTGTGATGACTAGCACAGTCGTGCTAGAACCAATTGTCTTGACCTTGAATGGACATTTTGATGTTTATTTCATGTATGATAAGGTCAACGGCAAGAGAAACCAATGACACTGTATGAGCTTTAGATCATACCTCAAGTTTTTGTGTAGATCTCGGTTCTGTTTTGTCTGATGCGTCATGTTTCATGATGTAGACATATGTTTTTGTGATTGATTTATAGCGAACACTGTCTGATGCATCATGCAATTCACCTGCGATCATGATTGATTTGTAGCAAGTCTTAAATACTATCTTTCTCGACTGATCCTGTTGATAGACATGGGCAGTTTGGTTCGTGGTCATAGTTTGCCATGAAACCTTGGACAATTGTGCCTAGAAACTTTAAATGCATTTTTCATGTCTAAGTGGGCATAATTTGCCGTGACTAACCTTAAAACAATTGTGGCTAGACAGTTCAACAAATTCATATATTTTACCAGTTCTAGAGGAACCTTGTCATACTTTACTGTTCTATTTGAAAAGTGGAGCCAAAAGAATCTTTTCTATGTTTAGTTGCTAACGAACACTTGGACAAAGTGTGGCTTCTACCCAAACTGCCACATGACATGGTATGTTTGCTCAGGGTAAGAGACTTTGATCAATCCACCCTTATAAACACACAAGGCCGGCTGTTATGCTTGGCTAACCATGACACACCAGGCCGGCTGTATGCCACAGCCTCCAGGTAGGCACTGAGGTTCTATGTCATCTGAAGCCTAATGGCTACTTGCACAAGCATATACTAAGCACATGTTATGTGCGAAATACTACCCAACAGAGGTTCCATGTCATACGAGCAAGTGGCTTTGTGATAGTACCTTGCACAACTAAGCACACGTTGTGAGTCAAATGTGGGAGACCATAGAGTTACCAAGAGAGGTGGCTGGATTTCGAAAGCAACATGTATATGACAATGGGAAAAATGTAGGACTGTTGTACTGCGAGTCTTGTGGCTTCGTCCTATGGATACATGGGTGGAAATCAACATTTTTGTTGAGGCTAACATAGATTGTATGTCATGGTTGGACAGGCCATTAACGCTTCTTATAAAAAGCACAAACCTCTATCATAAGTTTTCGATGTGGCCATCACGTATCAGTATCACTAATAGAATAACATTGTAAAACAAATCTAACAAAGTGTGTTCTTTGTTTAAAATCAGAATAGATTAATTCTAGTTTTTTTAACCGGTTATCCACCTAGTATAGAATAGGACTTGTTTGGAACAAAGTTTTATTACAGGAACTTTAGGGCGTGTTTACTACGGGGCCAAGGCCTGGCCCGAGCTCCTAGAGTGCAATGGCCCATGTTTGCTGGGCTTGGGCCCAACTGCGGCTTGGCTCTAGAGGAGCCAAAAGGAGGCCTTGGCCAGGCTCCCCGGTTACGCTGCCCCCCCACCATTTTTCTAGGGCATGGCTCCCCAGGGCCGCTCCTCTGGTCGATTTCGGCACACGCGCGGGCGATGGCGGCTGGCTCCCGCGGGCTCGTGCAGGAATGGTGAAACCTCCGCGCACCTTTCCTCCCCCCTCCCCCCCAAAAAAAAACATCCTCTTGCCTATATAGTCCTCCCCTCCTTCTCGTGCTTCATTCCTTCGTTTCCAAACCCTAATCCCCTAAATCTCGTGAGAAATCGGCAAGGCGGTAGCGGTGCGGTGTCCGGTGAGGCGGCGTTAAGGTGCGGCGGCCTGGATCTGGTCGTTGTCGAGAAATCGGCAAGGCGGTAGCGGTGCGATTAATGCGGTGAGGCGGCATTAAGGTGCGGCGGCCTGGATCTGGTCGTTGTCGGGATCGCATTTGCTTCCGCTTGAGCTGGGACTCCGGGAGATCTTCTTCTTCTCGGTTCGGTTGGTGTTAGGGAGACACGGGCTGCCCATGTTGATCCTGCCTTGTACCTTGTTGTGATGGAGATGGCTAGATTTACCACTGAGGCTCTCATTGTGGCCTACGCATACCTTCTGGAGAATAAGGCCATTGCATCAAGCTTTGTCTAGATGGAAACCAGCCATGGGGATGTGTGAATGAGGACCTGGCTTGCTAAGAACTACTACATGTAGTTCTGTTGGTGCTTTAATAAAGACGGGCGTGAGGAGCTTCCGTGCGAGAGATGTATACTTCCTCCACCTTCTCCCTTTTGACTACAATCTGATGTAGCTTTTGTGCAGGTTAGTTGACAGATCCTAAAAGTTGTAGGGTGGCTATTCTTAGTGGAACTTGGTAGCTAATCTTATTTGAGCCCCATCTGTGAGGCTAAGTAGTATTGTAATGCACTATTTGGTAGCCTCTGTTGGGTGCTAGATGAATTGTTATGGAAGGTTTGGTGTTGTTTCATGCTGCTGCTCTTCTATCTCATTGTGCTTGGCCAATGATCCAGTTGAGGTCTTATTTTTGACACTGGGTTCTGGAATGGTTACCTTTTTATGAATGTGATGTTAGTGCCATGAATCTGAGTTGCATCATCTCTTTAATATGTCATGTTAGTCTTCAAACCGTGGCTCACGTCCATGCCCAAGCAACTAGAGTGCATTTGCCTTTGCGATGGCTGGGCATGGGCGTAGCCATGGTTCCATGCCTACCATGAAATTTTATTGGCAGTAATGATGATCAATATGTACCTATAACTGAGTCCCTTTATGTCTATGATGATTTGCAATGCCATATTGAAAGTGCTGGAAAACCTGATGAAAATTAAACTTGTGAGGAACTGGACTCTAGTACCTGTTTATGTTCTCATGTCTATCATCGAACCATGTGACACATCCATGTCTATCATCGAACCATGTGACACATCCATGTCTAGCAATTGTTGTCCACCTCTAATGACCTGATGGCTAGGCTGGATGGGTTACATGGTTTCATGGCAGCCATGAACTTTGTCATCTATTGGTCCTTATGCTCCAAACATTTCATTCTGAGGCATGCTTGACCATCTATCTGATACATTTGTTTCTGTTTTTGTAAAGGCTATGGCTTGGTAGGTTGTATACCGTGGCAAGGTTCCTGGGGTGTATGATAGCTGGGCAAAGTGCAATGATCAGGTTTGTGGTTATCCAAAAAACTCTTACCAGAAGTTTACAACAAGAGCTAGTGCAGAAGCTTCCTATAGTGAGTACCTTGCTAATCTGGAGCACCCACTGCTGGTGCCAGCTCCACCAGAGCAAGTTAACAGGTGGTGTTGCTGGTTTTGATGATTAATGTGCAATTAGATACTGTAATAGTGGAGTTTAAACTGAGAATGCTTAGTGATGAGGCCTTTTGCTGTTGTTTTCATCTTCTCATTTGCTTGAATCCTGAAAACTTTGTTCTGTTGTTGCGATTCCTGGCTGTTGGTTGGCAGTTGGTGGCCGGGCTATTTCAGGACGGCAGTAGGTGGCGGTTGGCCTTGTGCCTGGCTCTACTTTGGTCCATCAACATAATCTCAGCCCGGCCTGGCTCTGGGTGGCCGGGAATCAAACATAAGCCACTGCAACACTTGAACTTGGCTCGAACTGGAATTGGCCTGGCCAACGAGCCTGGCTACCCAGCTGCAGGGTAGAAAACACGCCCTTAATGTCTTTCACTTCTTTGAAAAGAACTCCGTGTGATGATGTTTGGAATAGAGGAATGTTGAGTTCTGTTCCTTCGAAAGGCAACAGGCCATGTGCAACTCAAACCAACATATCTTCCTTGCTCTCTTCTTCCTACGATCCAAACAATATACTTTGTTGTCAAAAAAAAAAAAAAATATACTTTAGGCTCTGTTTTGGATTTCAGATTTTCACTCTATACTGCGCCCTTATCTTTGTGTCTTTTCCATTTTTTTTTTTTTTTGTTCTTGTGTGTCAAAAACAAAAAGAGCCTTAGCTAACTAGTACTCGTATAGAGTTTCATCACGAATTCACAATCTGTGGAGATGCCGAATACGTCTCGCATTGGATTATACGCCAAATTCGACCTCAATTAGACGGGGCTGATAAATAAATAGGAGTAGAAATAATATAAACGAGCTTACGGAATCAGTTCCTCTTTCCGAGATATCCAACGGGAATCCGTGGTTCGGTTATCTCTGCCGCGGAGAGGGCGAGCCGGCCCGGATCAGCGTGTCAACTGACAGCGCCATGGCCTTGGCCGCTTTCTCCTGGCCGTTTCGCCGCCGGGGGAGCGGCAGCAGTGGCGCAAGCAAGTCCGCCGCCACGGCCGCGGAGGACGAGGAGCTGGGGGTGACCCCGCAGCTGCTCGACTTCCTCCGAACTCTCTCGCCCGACGCCTTCAAGGCCGCCGCCCTCCAGCTCCAAGGCAACCGATGATTCCGTTCCCCAACCCCATGCCCTCCCTCCCACCGATTCCGCTGCCCTACTCGATCCGGCACGGCTAGATCCTGATACTCATCTGCGCTGATCGCAGGAGGCTCCACGGAGGCGGCCGACGGCGACCTGACCAGCTGGCAGGAGCAGCACGCCGTGCTCGTGCTCTCCAAAGCTAAGGTTGGTGGTTTCCCTCGGATCTCGTATCCCTGCTTAACTCTTCCCAACCGTGAAAGATTGTGAAGCGTGAGCTGCTGCAACCTGTGTGCTTTGCGTGCAGGAACTCGCCAAGATTCGCTACGATCTGTGCCCTCGGCACATGAAGGATAAGCAGTTCTGGAGGATATACTTCCTGCTCGCCAAGAGTTACATCTCACCGTAAGCTCTCGTCTTTAATAGTATCCCCATGTGTGTGTGATGCTCCAGTTGTGGAGTTCAATTGTTCCCGGAGTTTGTCAGTAATTGATCAATGAACGAAATTAGCAACAGGGGCTAACTTCCAAATTAGCATCTCACTTTGATTACCTTTTTGTAGTATCAGTTGAGTTCTATCTTCTGTGGAGTTCACTGTAACCTTATCAAGTAATTCAAAATTATATATGGATTATGGTATATATGTAGTGTGCATATAGTATTCTCTGCTGTGAGTAAATCTTGTCTCTTCTTATGTGAGTAAATCTGCATATTCAGAAAAATCGAACTTGGGACTGGTGATCATACTGAAAATTGAACTTATCCGTTAACAGCAACATTCATTTCATCGGTGTTAATGTTTTATGCTTCTTCATGAATCATGCTATGACTACTTGCTATGCTTTTGTTACTCTACTTTTACCATTACTTAAAATGTTGGAAGGTTATTGTTCTTTACTATACATACTTCAACTTGGAAGATGAAACACATTTTCAACTACATAGATAACCTTAAAACCTAGTGGTTTCTCCTGTTTAGGCTAATTCAAAAGTTAGAGGCAGAAACATTATATCAAAGGAATTATGCCTCTTCCTGCTATGTCCACTTACTATAATAACTTTATTATATATACTTATTACTACCATGGAATATCACAAGGTGAATGTTCTTTAGGGTAGAAACTCTTACTGCTAGGAAGATCACATGGAATAAATTTCCACTACATAGATAACCTGAAGAAATAGTGGGCTTTCTTGTTTAGGCTAAAAATGTAATCTGTTAGTTCCTTGGAGAAGAAGCACAGGCAGCGAAGGTATATATATAGGAAGATCACTTTGAATAAATTTCCACTACATAGATAACCTGAAGAAATAGTGGGCTTTCCTGTTTAGGCTCAAAAATGTAGTCTGTTAGTTCCCTGGAGAATAAGCACAGGCAGTGAAGGTATATATATGAAGATCACATTGGATAAATTTCCACTACATACATAACTGAAGAAATAGTGGGCTTTCCTGTTTATGTGTTAAAATTGTAATCTGTAAGTTCCCTGGAGAATAAGCAGTGAAGCCATATATAGGAAGATCACATTATGCTTTTTTTCCAAGCAAAAGTTGATATGTTTGTGGATTGAAACTGACATAAATGGAAATCCATTTACCAAAAATAATACTGCCAGTTTCTCTGCAACTTTCTTACAGAGTGTGCAAATATATTAATTGAGGAGGACTGAACCATTGCTATTTGATGAGCAATTACATTACCATATAGATTTTACCTCCTTGTGATGTATGATATTATATTTTCCTATATAATTTGTTATTGAAAAAAGTGTGCACACATTCTACCTTGTCTAGGTATGAGCTACGTGCCGTACAAAGAGAAAAAAACTCAGACGGATGGAGACAGAAAACGGCAAGTCAAAAACAAGTGATTACTGTTGAGGTGGAGATGCAAGAATCAAAAGGCAGTAGTCTCTCTCAAACATCAGAAGTAGATTTAGAAGCCCAAGTTTAGTTTTGCAGTGTTATAGCTTCTAACAGGATTTAGCTTAGGTAATGTAAGGAGTTATCCTTTATGATTCCTTAACATATCAAATAGCTCCACAAGTTGTTCAGATGATGCAAGGCTTGGATCAACTCTCGCTAGATTAGAAGTCTGCTGTGGCTTGGATCGACTCTCGCTAGACTAGAAGTCTGCTATGTCTGTGTGCTTTTGTGTACTAAGTAATTCGTTCTGGCATTACGCACCATATGTTTGTTGGCTGTGCTCTGATCCACTAACATGTAAATTTAGGGTATCTTGCATGTGAACAAAAATACTGTATGTTTCATATAACTATTGCTTTTGTCAATTGCGATGTCTATTCTTCATGTGTTGGACACATTTCTGTTAACCCCCACCGCACCACGGCACCACGGCACCAACTAGTATAAAATCGTATCTAATCTGCAGCCTAAAATAGCCAAATGCACAAAGTAGTACCTCTGCAAAAATAGACTCAGATGATAACCTAAAGAATATCACACACCAACCTACATTGCTGACCGCACAAAAATTATCTGAACAGTGCCTTCAAGCCATGGCATCATAATCATCCAATGCATCATTGTACTCCATGACTTGTTTCTTGATCTTTGAGGAATCCACCCAAGTGATGAAGTCCTCCATGTTCCTGGTCACAAGAAATGCTGGATCGGTGACGACCTCAGGGCCAACACGCACATGGCCCTGTTCAATGCATGTCACGGCCTCTTTGAGGTGCTCTGCCATCTTGATCCTCGTCATAACTGTTGCTAGTCTTCGTCTGCAGTGATTTATAGCAAAGCAAAAGGTGAGTGGCATGTGATATGTGATCTGAGCGAGTGGAAAGATAGTGGCCGGGTGAAGAGACCTGCAGAAGGAGCTCGCTGAAAGTTTCTCGCAGTTTACCAAGCTCTCTTTTGTCGAGATTACACCCATATTATACCTGAAGTTAAAGTATTTTGTCAGACAACACGGATCAGTGCACAAAGTAACAAATCCTGAGGCTGCCAACACGAACTGAACGAGAAATCATATAATTTTGTTAAAATGAATATGACACACTATACTGACACTATAGCATCAGAAGTGACAATAGTCATAGCAAGAGTAATAAGACAGCTTATGGAACAAGAACAAGCTCCACAAATCACAGGACATGCCATGTTGGCTTATGGCCATTCAGTCCAAGTAAATGCGATTCCAACCCAACCACATGTTGATCTAAGTATTGGAGCGTATGGACAGACATAAGCACATGCACTTGAAATATAATTAGGGGCAATTGCTGTCAAAAAAAAAATAGGGCCAATTAACTTAGAGTCTTAGACACTGGAAATGCAAATGCAACTTTTGCCACCGTTTACATAGCACAAAATTCTGAAAAGAAAATAACATTCAAGAACTCACATATTGTCAGATTGAAAAGGATGTCAAAGTTCCCGTACACCTGAAATAGTAGTCTAGATTGTATAGTGATCTAGGTGCTGTTTGGTTAACAATGACTAAACTTTTTTAGTCCTAGGGACTAATAAAAAAGTCCTCTAAGAGAGTTTTTAGGGGACTAATAGAGGAAAAGTCTGAAAAAAGTCCCTCCTTGTTTGGTTTGTTAGGGACTAAAAGGGACCTTTTTTTTAGTCTCAAGGACTAAAAAGTCCCTAAACCAAACAGGCCCCTAGTCTAATTGCATTTTACCACTGTTATCCATCGCACAAGAAAATTCGAAAATTGTGGTCCAAATGATGAGCCTTTCAAGATTTGACAGACTAACCCACATGTCAACGTGTCAAATCTTGAAAGGCTCACGAATATCAAAAAATTGTAGGTGAATGCATCAACCAACAATCCAAACACAGCTACAGGTCTGAGGAGCATTCGTCATAATCCTCCACTTGTAAATTCACATATAATCAATTAAATTAACTTACAGCTTATGGAGCAGCACGTCTGTCATCTCGATCCTGAAAGGGTCCCGCGGGTCCATCTGCCTGATAATGCTCACTTGCTTCTGCAGCATCAGGCATATCCCATTGTACCTGCCACCACAAAATCCGAACTATTTACTTCGAGAGTCGCCCATGATCGTCGGAAGTGCCTCGACAAGATCGATCGACAGAATTTGCGTGCCACTACAGCTGACGCAAGCACGCAGCATTACGAGTGGATCGATCCATTCAACGTGCGAGATCGTGAGTGAATACGGTGAAGGGAGGACGGTGAGAGCAGGTGCGCTACTTCTTGTAGTCGTCCCTCCCGACGATGTGGTAGCGCTGCGTGACGCGGCTCTCGCGCCGCCCCTTGCGATTGTCGTAGTCCAGAAAGTTGACCCTCTTGAGTAGCTTCCGCTCGTGGAACGCCAGCTTCCTCATCCTTCGCCGCCTCCTTCCTGCAATCGACGGAGAAGTTCTGGACCGGCCGCTGCCGGAGGGTGCTCCGATCAGCCGGCGGGAAGAATTGAGATGATCTTTTTACTCGATTAGGAATTGAAATGATCTGATGAGGGGCAGCGGCTTAGGCTGGATAATGCTGCGGGGCGCGGTGGCAACTTGCAACTACCACCGCCGAACGACAGCGGTGGCCCAGGTCCGGTGGGCTCAAACTGTGTGGGCCTGCTGCGACTGCGAGGAGGAGACGAGCTGGGCCCGCGGCGCGCGGTTCCCATCCGCTTGGTGGTGGGCCGGCCGTTTCCACGTTCCGCTCCGCTTACTTGTGTGACTCGTGAGCAGATAGCGTCGTGTTGGGTGGGCCCACCCGCAGGGAACACCCACCGTGGTGCTGGTGCACCACAGCCTGCAGCGACCAGCAGCGATGCAGGCAGGCGGCACAGGGACGCGTTGGCCGCCGCGGTGAGCCGGCGGCGCCCGAACACGACGCTGCGGGCATCGAAAAGGCGTCGTACGGCCACGGCCAACGGTCCAAGGCGCGGCCCGGCACGCAACGCAACAGCTCGACCGTGATCGCGTGAGAGAGACTGAGGTGTGGGCCCCGGCTGCCCGAGCGGGAGCGGCCCAGCCGACCAGTGGAAAGGCGAAACAGCCCGCGAAAGGACTACGGATAAAGCGGCAAGGACTACGGCGCAGGCGATTGGGCGCCACGCCATGCGCGCCTTGGCCCACCGGTATCAGCACACATGTGCAGCCGGCACGGGGACCACTTGACGGACGGTCCTCAAGCCAAAGCCCCCACAGGCCACATGCACGCGCCTACGCTGCGGCAGATTGGGCAGCGCGCCGCAGCCGGGCCCGCCGCGCAGTGGAACAAGTACGCACAACCAGAGAGGACGACGGGGAGGTTCACGGGCTGTCCGCTCGATCCGCCCCCTCGCCGTCGCCGGAGCCGGAGCCGGACAGACCGACTGGGGGTTTTACCTTTACCGCGCCGGAAAGGGTGAGTGGCCGGTGTGCAGCGTTGTGCTCTCCTCGGCCGACTTGGTCGTCTGGACATGGACATCTTCTATACATCCACGGACCACGGTAGTAAATCCTTGCGACATCTTGTTTAAAAAAAAAAAAAAATCCTTGCGACATCTTGGTAAACACATGCTGTGAATTCACGGTAGATCCTCGCAACATCTTCACGTCATGAATTCACAATAGATCCTCACACGGCATGGACTCTGGTCATCGTCATCGTCTCTTGTGTTCACTTGCCATGCTCCTCCATCCAAGGCTTCTGTAGCTGTTGCAAATGGAGTCCCATACCGTTATGTTGTGTGCTAGGATCGGAAAAAAGATTCGACAAAAAGACAGTGGTGAGAATGCATCACAATCTAATCTTTGCTCCAGTACCTGCTGCTGCTGCTGCACTACTCTAGGAAAGTAGGAAAGGAACTTTATTAATTCACGATCAAGATAACATAAAAAGTTATCGCGTGGGTTCTACCACTTGAATTGCTAAAGTCACCCTTTCGTGAGATTGAAAATACATTTAGGCTGACCACAAGTCTCCCCCTAGTTGAGAAAACAAAGGATTAGTTGAGCCAATATTCATGTTGCGATATCAATTAGTAGTAGGAGGAGCATCAACCAATTTATTCGGTTGGTGGTGGCTGGTAATACCCGTAATCATTGCCACCAGCCTAGCGACAGCTTCAACACAGGAGTATTCTAGTTGTGAACTTTCTGTTAAACTCCTACGACATCCCATTCTTCTCCGGGAAACAGAAAAATCAGAGGATAATAAACTATACCATGATTCAGTTAGTCCCCTATTTCTTTTTTTGTTTTTATAATGGGTTAGTTCATTTGAGTCACCCTAACTCTGTCACTGGTACTACTCCGTAGATCAGTATAGATGTGCAGCTAGTTTGCCACTGACATCACCTGCAGTGAATAATTTTGTTCGACGCGGTGGAATTGATTCCATGTCTTCTAAAGCACCTGGGGACATTTGGATTTGCATCTGGGAACATTAGGAGAGAATGCAGAGAAGATTCATCTGAAAATATACGCCAAAAATAACCATTGGCCAAAGCAGTTCACAGGACAACCGTAGTAGCAGAAGAAAACGAATGTTTTTCACTTGCAACAATGCTGGCCGAGCCGCAGTAGTACACATGTATTTACAGTGGAGGGAGGATTATTAAGTGAGTGAGAGAGAAAAATAAAAAAAGAATAATTCTTAGCCACTAAAATTTCCCGGATTGATTTGACAGGGAATGAATGGATGACTAGACTTGACAGTCGTCTAAAAAATCCTAGGACTTTCTCAGCCATCTCACTTCACCGCCTCCGGCTCCGGCGCCGGCCGGCAGGCCGCTCTCATCTTGCTCTGCTCGTCGAGGTTGTTGTCTCCGCCGCGCTCAGCTCCACTCGGGTGGAAACGGAGGGAGCGAGCGCGAAAAAAAAAGGGGAAAAGAAGACCAAAAAGAAGGGAAGGGATGACGACGAAATGGCCGTCGCCTGCGCGCAATGGGATCGGCGGCACGCTCACCAGACGGCCTTGTCGGCGGAGATGCCGTGGAGGAGAGGGAGCGAGTCGCCGGCGGCGGCGACGCAGCAGCAGGACAGGCCGGCGCCGCCGCCGCTCTTGAGGTCGTCGAGGGTGACGAAGCGGGAGGACTTGGACGGCGAGGAGAGGTGGCGGAGGACGTGCTCGAAGAGGCCCTCATCGCAGGGGAGCGCGATGGGGCCCGCGCAGGCACCCGACGGGAACCCGTACTCCTCCTCCGCCTGCCGGAGCAGCTCCCGGAACACGGGGTGGTTCAGGTGCGCCGCGCGCACCACGAACCGCCGCGACGCGCCGCCAACGCACACCGCCACGTGGCCCGCCGGGACCGGGACCCCCGAAGCCTCCACCGCCGCCGCACGTGCCGCCGCGCGGGTCCGCCACCGCCGCAGCGTCTGCCGGAGCCACACGATGTACCGGATCTTGCTGCTGCATTTCGCCATGTCGACGCACGACCGAGCGAGCGCACGCCCTCTTGGCCGCCGGTTTAGGTAGCTCTAGCCGCCGCGCGGTTGGGTTGCGTTGTTTTGGGTCAATCTCAATCAATGGCGACGGATGGCGTGGGGGAGCGCGGCGAGAGCAGAGCTGGTGGTGGTGGTGGTGACCGGTGAAATGGAGCTAGCTGGCTGGCTGGCGAGGCGGATGGATGGGGAGGGGGAGCTAGGCTTTATAGGGAGGAGGGCCCCTTGGCGAAATGGAGGGGTCCTTTGCCTTTCGGATCGTCCAGTTGGCCCGGTATAAATTATGCTGAAACTGATGGATTGTTATTCTTCTTTCTAGTACTCTCCCTGTCACAAAATATAAGATGTGTATATATATTTTAAAAATTTTGAGTTTTCTTATCTTTGACTAGCAAATAGTTTAATCATATACCAAAAGTTTATTTATACAACAGATATGGCCACTTTAGAATTGCAGCTGGAAATGTTGATGATCGAACTTTAATAGTCATAAATAATATATTTTGGAATGTAGAGAGTATACTGCCAAGTATATATTCCGATGCAATAGTTAGAAATGCCAGTTGTTTCCCACCACTATTTTGTTGGATTTTTTAAAGTGCATTTTTGACAATCCGATGGTAGATAAAACTTGCCTTTTATTGTGGAAAATATGCATCTGTGTTGTGCAACACTTGTTCCACGATCGTTGTGTTGCTGTCCAAATATGAAATTAATATCTCAGATTTTGGGAGCTAAGTTTGGGTCTGGCTTAAGTCTTATATTTTTTCTAAAAAAGAACATGACGCGAGAAACATATCTAGTTTCTGTTATTCCGTCATTTCCGTGGAGCACGATTTGAAATTGTCTATGGTTTTGAGAGGGGCTAGGAGGCAAGAACTCACAAGATGGTCAAACTCAACAAATGTGGGAGACATTTTTGTATTCCCTCCTGTATATATGAGAATAACTGAGCAATGGTGAAAAAGAGGCAATATGAAGATGTTAACTTTAGGTTCTACGGTATTGCTAATGTTCACTTTTGTTGTTTCGCTTCAAATGAAAATGGAGGAAATTAAAAGAACCACTGTAGTTAACCTGTTCGTTTTGCCTTGTCAGCATACACGTACAGTCCAATGCACCTAGGTCTTGTCTCATTTTCCAGGTCGCTTACAAGTCCCTTGTAACATAACCACGTACAGAAGCTTAATTAGAGTAGAATTTCACATGTTTTTTTCGATCACGTAAAGATTTGTGGGTTTTTGCATTAGATAAAGAAAAGTTCAATACAACATGTCTTAACGATGCCCAAAGGACGTAAAAAAAAATACATGTACGGTTGGACCCTCCCTAATATACTCCCTCCGTTCCATTTCATTTGCAACTATGGGAAGCGTGTCGGCCAAACCGACTCAACTTTTGACTACGTTTGTAGAAAATACGCTGCAACATTTATATCTCCAAATAAATTTGTTAAAAAAAACTAGACTTAAAGATCTTTCCGATGATACTAATTACTAGTATAAAATTTTTATATATTTTAATAAATAATTACCGGCAGTTTGAAAACGTTTTACGGGGAAGCGAGAATCGCAAAGTTTTCCGGAACAGAGGGAGTACTAAAGCGCACATGTATAAACCGAGAAAAAAACCGTCATCTATGATGCACAATTCTAGTACATACAAGCATTTCTTCCTGGGCTATTAGCGTATTATTATTGGTAAGTGCACATGCTTAACGTTTTAAATCCGCACCGTCAAGTGCCTGCTGGCTGCCTAAACTATGCAGCTTTGCACACTCTGCTCCCAAGAAATGGAGCGCAGGCACAAACTTCCCTGTTCCCTCTTTTGCAGATCAGCTGATGCCATTTTCCACGCTCCACTTGTTCAATTTTTTTCCCTTTTCATTCGCGTGTATGACAATTTCAAATCTGTCGATCTGTCACTAGCATTTTTTTTTTTTTTGTATATATCGATTTTGTCTATGAAAATAAATGCGAAGCGCTGCACGCATCGAAACGCTGCTGCGACGCACGCAGAACAACAAGTCGTGCACGACGAATGAGTGGTAGCTACGCCACGCTGCTCGTGTTCTTTCTCAAACAGGGAAACGAGCGCGGTGTCTGACAAGTTTTGTGTCCTCGCAACGCAAACGTGCACAGCCACCGCGGAATCGAACCGAGCTCACTGTTGCACGACGCCACCATGCGTTGCTGTTGGATACAGTGCGCCCGTAGCATCGCATCGTGGTCGTGGCGTGGCCCGGGGCAAGTGATCCCGTCACATCATCGGCGGTGTCGAGAGACAGGCCGGCGAAAGCCTCTGATAGTCTGATCTCTGAATTGTGATCGTGATCGGCGACGAGCAAGCGATCAGGTGGCGGTGGCACCAAGTGGGCGACCTCACACCGGAGAGGGAGTGAGAGTGGGCTGGTGGTGCATGTGACCGGGCGCTGTCCGCAGCAGTGAGAGCAGTCGACCCGAGCGCGCATGTGCCCGAATTTTGGCCTGTCTGGTCCGGCCGATTTCTCCTCGGATTTTTTGCGCGCCCGCGCCGCGCAGTCCTTGCCGGTCTCGTAGCTTTCAAGGATCGCCGGGAAGATTTCGCGGCACGCCTGCTGGGTGCTGGACTGCTGGCTGCTGCTGTTGTGCGGGCACACGCCGAGCCGCCCCTTGCATCATCCAGCAAATCTTGCCGGTAACCGCGCGCGCCCGTGTGTCCACGTTTTAGGCAACCTATCATCAGCCTAATATGCTAGCATGTTTTCCCCTGAAGGCCTCAACGCTTTGTCAAACGTCCAAGTAGAAAACTGCAGGTTCACGGACGGGATGCACCTGCCAAAGAGGACTGTTACTGGTTCATGCACCAGGCCAGAGAGTCAAAATGATCCCCTGTCAATGCCATGATATCGGCTAATAACTGTCCTTGAGCACACATGCTTGGTGCTTCCTAGCTAAGCAACTACTCCGAGTAAGTAACCGAATCCATCGCACCAGTCTAGTTAGGCTGTGTTTGGATCAAAGGAATTTTGTAGGAAAAGTGGAGGAAATAAAAACAGAGGAAAGGAATATCACAAAGGCGTTTGGAACAAAGGAAAACTTCGATTCCTTTCCTTGGGAATACTGTACCATCTTCATAGTTTCACAGGAAATAAAACATCTACCCAGACCTCTGGTTTTCTCTTCCTGTGTGGAAGCCCGAGGCAGCTGCGCACTAACTTGTCAGATATGGAGGATTAAGCCTTCAGATGTGCATGTAGAAAGCCATGTGTGTACATTATTTAATGCAACAATTCCTTTAATCAAACCGCCTACTTTTGTCATTCCATAGTATAACTTTCCTACATTCCAAACACCTCAAAGTATTTATTCCCGCGTTTTTAGAATCGCGTAGTTTTTCACTTTTCACTCTTACCTTATTCCCGCGTTTTTTTTTCCTTTCCTCGTTTTCAGATTCCCGTGTTCCAAATGCGCCCTTAATCTTTTCCCAGTCTTCGATCCCCCTAGCTAGCCAAGTAAGGAAACACAAAAGGCACCACCAATCGGGCGCACTATTGCAAATTTGCAAGCACGTGCAGCCCCGGCGATCCGTCCAAACCGCGAAGCTGTTGGTCGCTTTGCCGTGCGGGAAAGAGTACAACAGTGCAGGCCAAACAAATCTCCGGATCAATGTACAAGAGCAGTGGCGCGGAATCGGAGAACAGCTCGCCCCGTGGACGGATCGCTGGTTACATTACGGGGCGGGCAGCCAGTGGCCGGCCGAGCACCGCCACGCCGGTCAAACGTCCGGCCGGCCGGAGGCGCCTGCGCCTGCAGCTCTGCACCGACCGCCCCGCAGGGCCCCGCAGACTCCACGATTCGCGCGGCGGAGGTGTGCGTGTGCGTGCGTACAAAGCGTCGATACGAATAACGCGCGGCGGGCACGTGCCGCCGCGGCGACGGCAGCGGCAGCGGGAGCGGGGGCGCGGTTGAGCCGTCCGTCCGTCGCCGTGCCGCTGGATGCTGTTGCTGTTGGCCCGTCGCTCCGAGCCAAACGCCGCGCGCAGCTGGGAAGATACGATGCGATATCGCGATGCTCCCCCGCCGCGCCGCGGTCGTCTCGGCATGGCACGGCACGGTCCCAAGCGGCAGACAGGCGAACGGCCTCCACCGGTCCACCCATGTGCCGCCGTCGCCGCCGCCACGCCGTGCGAGCAAGTAATCGTGGCCGCGGCTATTTTATCCGCCCGGCTAATTTAATGCGTGGGCAGGCAGGCGGGCGGGCGCGGCGCCGGGGCGCGATACGGCCGAATCCGCGCCGGATCGGCATCATCGATCGGCCCCGGCCAGGCATCGGCTGCATTCACCGCGCGGGCCACCCTAGTTACGTTGCCGTTTTGTACTGCGGTGCATCGCGCCGTGCCGGTGCCGCTACGTAGCCTGTTAATTCCACGTGCGTGGTTGCGGCACAGTGGGCGCGCCGGGGCGTACTGGCTGGAGTGCCACTCGGTTCGTGCACCGGCCGCCGGCGCGGTCCCGCTGATGTTCACGGCTCAGTACTTGTAGCGCGCTGGCGTGTCGCCGTTGCGGTGTACGACTTCCAGTCCCAGTCCCATGTATGCCTATCCATCCGCGCCACGGTTCTGGCTCGTGCATTGCATGCGTACGGTGAGTCGCGGTTGCCAGCTAGTGCCGATCGAGTACGTCTCTTGTGCGGGCTCGGTGCGGCAATGGTGGCACGTCTCCTCGGTGAGGCAGGCTTGGGCCAGGTAGTAAAAGGAGTGAAGATCCGTTCCGTTTGTTCTGGTTGCCAAGTCCACGTCTCGCATGCATGCATTACCCAGGAAAGGTCATGCATGCTGGTCGACGCTACGATAATTATGCAGTGGGTCAAGAATCTGATGTTAGTGCTAGAAAAAACCCAGAAACGAAATGCGGTTGTTGTTGCTCCACGAACTGGCTGCCTGGCCGAGCTAGACCGGCCGCAGGGTACGGTGTGAGGTCGGCGTCGTCTCTGGTATCTCTCCTGTTTACGACCAGACACTGCTACAAACAAACCCGCCCGGCGTCGTCTCTGGTATCTCTGCCCCGTTTACGGCCAGACACTACTACAAACAAACTCGCCCGGCCGGTACACGTCTTGTTCTTCTCACCAAAAGAGGAAAACAACACAGCCGATGGTTACGTTGTTCCGGGCCGGGGAACACTAGTACTACTACTACGAGCCACGAGGCAACGCACGGTTGCTTTCGTCGTTCGCCCCGTACACGCGATCGTACGCCCCTCGATCTCACGCGCGGATATGCCAGCTAGCTCGCTGTCGTCAGTGGGAAGATGCCTAGCTTAGCTTCGTCTTTCTCTCCGATCCGCCACGCGCGGTGTGTCGAGCCACCAGAAGGCAGAGAGAATACCGGGAAGCAGAGCAGTGCGGCGCCGCATCGCCCCGTTAACTCTGCATCTTGGCACCGTGTGCACGCACGTACGCGTGGATCGGATGTGATCCGGACAGCATCGACGATCTCCCGTTCTGATCGATCGGGCACCGTGGGCGCGCGTGGAAAGCATGACCGGACCGCAACGAAACCGCGGGCGGCCGGCTCCGGAACGGCAGGCACCGCCGCACCGGCAGGCTTGATTCCAATAACGCGGTGCTTCTTGCCGGTGGTGTCCTCAGCCAGTGTACGCGCGCACGGCACTGGCCGCCGTGACGAACTGTACTAGCACAGAAATTTGGCCACGGATTCCGGGATAGATTAGATATTAGATAAAAGTACAGGTCGCAAGTTGGTACGCCTGCTAGCTGGTGCTGGTGGCCGTACTTGCTTTAGTCCTTGCATTGCAGCGGTAGTGTAGCAGCGGCCTGTACGCGTTCGAGTGCGCGTGCACCGGCCAGCCGAGACGGCCAACGAAAGCCCGGAGCGCAACGTACGGTGTCAACTACGGACAGCTAGCGGCGCGCACTGCGTCGGCCACGATCTCCCCTGTGACCTGTCTGATCTGGTGCGCAGACGGGGCGGCGAGTGAGCAGGAGTTGCCGGCATGGACATGACGGATGACGCTGGCCCGTCGATTGGAGAGTGGATGGAGCAAGGCTGCACGGGCACGGTGATCAGCAGCCAGCCAGCAAGCCGCTCGTAGCCGTCGGCGATCAGCCACATGCCGATGCGGCGGTACCGCCGGCGGCGGCGGCAGCAGGTCAAGCTACGAACGTGCGATCGCAGCAGTGTTTGACTACCGCATTCATCATTCACTCAACTGGCAACGTTTGTTTACTCGGTGCATTGGGTGAGCATCCTCGTTTAATAAATCGTGCCGATCTGAAACGTTTTTCGTTCTCGTTTCTGAAACAAGAAACATAACGAAACGATCGACTTCAGCTCCTAGACATGCCGGTACATATGGTGCTCTGAGCCTCTGACTCACGGTGCACATAATGTACTTCACTGACTTTATTAGTTCATTAATCTGGCCTTGCTTCTGTCCAGGTCAGTAATGTTAAAAGGCACGAGTGTTGTAAAACCTATATAAAATTTTAAAATCCATAGCCAAAATTAAAACTGAATGAATTAAGACAAACCTAATACAAGTGTTGACGATAAAATCGGTAACACACCAAAACAAGAGCTAGATCGCTCTAACGAGGGCAAGCCGAAAAATCGAGAATCGGCAAACACCTAGGGATATCCACACCTGACCTTGTGCCTCCAACGATGAGCGCGATCACGCAAGACACGTCGTCGGAGGAGCCTCGTCGGGAGCGCGATACGCAAGACACGCCGGCGAAGTCTCTTGAAACCCGAAACCCCACACACCCGGAGGGACCCCATTGGCAATGGGCTGCCCTAGCCGACCTGGCCGCTCTAGGGCGTTGTTGTCGTCGATAACCCGTTCATGGCAGCGCAACTAAGAAGAAGAGAGGAAGGAGAAGGAGATTAGGGTTTGGTAGTAGTGTTTTGACGATTGGATGTAGATGGGATCAAATCGGCCATGAACCCCTTCATTATATAGGGAGGGTGGTCTTATCCTTTTAGGAAGGCGCCCTAAGACGTTTCCAAGTACCAAAAACCGACCAAAACACGATTGGAAACAAATTGGTTCGATCTCGTGACGGACACGGGCCTGCGTCGGGGTGACCGGACGCTGGTCGAGCCCTCGACCGGGACGCTCCGGTCGGGCGTCCGGCAGAGAGGTTCGCAGGCGCGACTTCGACCGGACTGGCGCCGACCGGACGCTGGACCGGACGCGCACGGCGCGTCCGGCCGGTGTCCCGGCCGCCTCCTTCTCGCGCAGCGCGGCCCGACCGGACCGACGCGGCTGATCGACGGACGGACCGGACGCGCCGCCCGGTGAGTCCGGTCGGTGAGTCCGGTCACCTTCCGTAAAGCCGTTTTCGATCCTCCTCGAGAATTTGGCTAAGTCCGGAAATTTGCGGTGACTTGGACCTCCAAAATATGGCTAAGTCTAGAATTTTGCGGTGGTTTAGCCTATGCCATTTTTGGGTGTCAACAACAAGTATACATAAAATGGATGGAGTAAATTTAAGAGGGCGTTAGATACCCAAAATAAATTTAAGTCCCATGGATAATCTGAAGGGTCTGTCTGAATCATTTCTCTTCAGTTAGCATATGTAATGTAATATAGATGGAGATTTAATAGACAATTACTTTATATCATTTTTCGGAATAGTAGAGGTGGCATGATATTTTTGTTTTATTATATGATAATTTTTAAAGTCTTATCTCTTTTATATAGTGCACCTCACTAGAATTAATATTAACATGGAATCTTCAAAAGAAACCTATAATATATTAGGTCACACTCTCATGAAAAAAGAAAAGAGAGAGAAACTCATCTGTGTCACATGTTTCTGCCACGTGGCCATGTCCAAACGTGGGGTCACTCTATTTTGCCACCGCTCTGGCCTCTGGGTTGGCATAAGAAATCCCCGTTGCTTAACCAGTAGTAGAAACGTTTATGCTTGCATATTTGTCTAATTGATGCCGATCAAAGCGATTTACACAAGTATGTTGCTGAAGAATCTCTCGCCTTATGCGCTTAGGGGGTCTACCACTACCACGTTCAAGTCTTAGACTCGTAGGGCTCCATTTAGCGCTGCATTTTCAACTAACAGGGGCTTTTATAATTTCGTAGGAGAAAGAGAGTTGGACTTTGTCAATTTTGAACGCCAGATTAGGCAGTGCAAGAGAGTTCATGCCTTGAGTTCGGCGTAACTACCGAAGCATGCATGCCTTCAGTTTCAGTTTCAGTAGTACTTGGAAGGACATGAACAGTGTACTTTAGCCACCCACAGAATTGGTCATTGGTCCTACGTACGAGCCTGCATAATTTAATTCGCGGGCCATAAAACTAGATAGAATCAGCAATATAGTAGTAACTAACCACGGAAAAAGTCCAATAGTACATGATATGATGATGGCCCAGCCCAGTCGGTGAAAGCTTGAGAAAAAGGGGCTGCGAAGATTAGATTAGATTAGAAAAGCCGTCAGCAGCATTTGCCTTTTCAGGCTGGAACTCCATGGTTTTTTCTTCAGTACACCATCAACGAAAAGGGTGAAACAAAACCGAAATGAACCAACCAAATGCTTTGTTTAGTCGTCGGCTAGCTGCTGTCCCTGTCCGCGCCGGTTGTTGCCGTCGAGAAAGATGATGATCATGACGGCTTACTTTCCTATCCTAGCTCCTGTGAGCAACTGCCTAATGACACCCCCTAACTCCTCCTGGTTGTTTTTAATGTCCGCGCTAAGTGTCATCGACCAAGTAATCATGCACCGTCGTGTGTATCAGTGTGACAGTACGTGTGTGTGCACGCACGGGCACTGCAGACGAAGGCTTTATGGGATGATTAGCTACGAGCTTGTGCTTGTGCTTTCACCATTAACGTACATCGTCTCTGTTCGGTCTGGTTTGAACTCCTTCGGACTTGATTTTTCAGGGACAGCGATAACCATCCTGATAATGAAATGTTAGTCTCCTGACCGCTAGGTTTGTTTATTTCTGAAATGGAAGCCATCGTAGAAGGCCAAATAAACAGAAAGCATCAAATTTCTTAAACGTATGTACAGCGAAGCAGACAGTACCACCTGCACAGGATCGTCATGTACGTATACTTGGCAGTTTGAGCTCTGCAGGACAGCAGGAGCCTGTCCGCTGCATGTTTATCGCCAACCTGAATGATGATGCAATTCCAGGGAAACAGACAGAGCCATAGTAAAAGGGATTCCTCGTAATGTTAGGCCCGGATACCATGCTGAAATGTTTGGTTGCTATATATATGTTGTAACCTCTGAGTTTCCTCTGAAAATGACACCTATCGTAGAATACCAAAACAGGAAGAATCAAAATTTCGAACGTATGTACAACAAGGCCGACAGTTCCCCCTGCATACGGATCGGGCCTGCTGCTTCAGCTCTGCAGGAGCTCTACTACATTTCTATCTCAAACCGTGCCTTCGCCGAAGATCGCTGCTGCTGCAGATCGAACAAATGAAATAGAGCTATATAAAGAATTCAGTGAATCAAAAAAATTTGATGACTTCATGTACGTGGTTTACGCCATTATTGGTACATGCTTCCAACAATTCATGTCAACATTATCTAAGGACTTGTCAGACAGCGCCAAAGGAGAAAGAATCGGCAGGGCGTGCAACAAAAGTAGGCGACGCAACGCGAGGCCTTTTGCATCTTTCTTGCTTCTGCCAGCGAAGCTGGAATAAATAGCGGACATAGAACAGAAACAAATATGAAATGTCATTGCACTCGTCACTCGGCAGTTTAAGTGCACCGTACACTAATTTCGTTGTACTGTCCGGAATTTACGTCTAATCGGAAAGGACTAAAGGAGCAAGAGGATCTTGCTTTTGGTGATGAGGACAGAGTGTCATGTTGTGTGAAGATGCATTCGTTCGTGCTGTATCGCATTAGGGTTCAATACTTGCTCCTCACAATATCCAAACGACTAGCACGTACGTGCAACACCCAGATATGTCTTCGGTGCTAATGAACTTATTTGTCCTGTTCGCAAGGTAACCACCACTAGATAGTTTATTTATTCCATTTTAAAATAAGTGTTCAAACATTTTGTTTTTTCTAGAGCACATTATATCTAAGTACGGAGTACATAGCTTTTACTGTCTGTGAACTTTGATCATCCTAATCCATACTACGTATTAAGGTGTAAACTAGTCGTTTTTTTTTTTTTTACCAAAATCCTCATATAACATGTGGATTATATTGTGGTGGAATCAAGTGCAGCCAAACAAACCCTTAGTAAAAGAATAAATGATGTTTTGGAGTTGACGTCAATCTTACTATTACTAATTGGAGGCTCCAATGAAGGCACCACGTTAATTCTCACCAGAAGCGCTAGAAAAAAAGATAAATCGTAAAAATTCTCACAATAATCAGAAAAATCTAGCCTTTGATTCGGTAGTCTCTAATCATCATCAATGATAATAGCCATCGGATCTATTGTATTTTATATAAAAATTACCCACTGCTGCCATTGTTAAAGATATATAAAGTAACCCCTTAATTTTGTGTCAAAATTACCCACCTATGCCATTAGGAAAGATAATTCAAAAATAAATTACCATGCAAGTATTTGTCTCATCCGAAGACCAAGGCGTATTTGTCTGATGCAGCCAAGGGCCTCCCGTATGTTGCTAATTGAGGCCTTTCTTTGGATTTTCTAATTATGACAATTAGGATAACCATGCTGACAAATAACTATATCCAGATTTTTATATTTAATAAAGTATCTACCCTTATTATTAAAAAAATAAAATAATTTCCTAGCATTGCTTCTAAATTACAATGCTTTGTAATTATCAAGATAATTTAAAAGAATGCTCAAACTTTGTATTTAAATAGTAAATACTCATAGCTATTATAACAAAATATATTTTTAAATACATCCTCAATTATTTTATAAATTATCCACCTTTGTAATATGGAAAAAGTCTATATCACCCCTCACCTATGGAGGGTGGACTACATACCCCAACCTATGAAACAGTCTATAACACCCCCTAAACTTTTAAAAACGGGTCAAAATACCCAACTAAAGTAGTTTTGAAAAATCATAATAAATCACAAACAAATCATAAAATAGAAAATCCAGTTGTGCTTTGGACTCCAAATGAGTAGATTACACAGTCAACATATAATATGGTATGCCTTAGTACATTTTTTTTGTTGTAGTTTTTAGATCTATGTTTTTCTTCATAGCTATAAAAATGCAAACCATATAGGCAATTGGGTGATAAAGAATATGATGTATTGCCTTTATATTTGTATCTACCTCAACCATTATAAAAAAAAATCTCCCAATATTATGTGATGTGTAAGGACTAAGACAAATATATATTTTTGTAACTTATGAAGCATGGAAAAAATGTTTAAATTTCAAACTGCATTACAATAACATTAGCAACTCACTTTGACATATATGAATATTCCATGATATTTAATAGTTTAGTTTATTATTTTAATGTGTTTACATTTTCTACTAAAATATTATTCCATAACAATATTAGTAATTTAATTTTTAACAATCTATGATGTACAAAATAATACTACACATATAATTATGTAATATAAAAAACTTAACATCTTCTAGGATGCATGCTGAATTTCATTTTTAACATGTTCAAAACAATACTACTAGGACATAGATTCTTTTTAATAAGAATTAATTTTTAAACAAAATATAATAAACACTAGAATTTTTACTTATCATGTGAAAAAATATAACATCTCAACCAAAAGTTAAAAACCTAGACTATAGATTTATGAAGTCACATAAAGGATACAACAAGACTAGATTGAGACCAAATCTTAACATTGTGTCTCAAATTACATACATATCACTTCAAAAATGATAAAAACTATAAAGTCTAATTAAAGATCCCTATTGGAGTCGCATGTAAAAAAGATCCCAAAGGAAAATAAAAAAGATCTTAGGAATTCTCTAAAAAATTAGAAACATCTGACGCTATAACTTTATAACCATTGATATATAGTAATAGTTGTTGGATCAATTCTATTTTCGAAGTAATTATCTAACTCTGCCATTGCTTAAACATATAAAGTTACATATATATTTTTATACTACTCACCTATGCCATTAAAAATGTGATGCAATGTAGACCTAAATTGCATCTAATTATAAATGTACTCCTACTATAATTGATAATCTACATTGCTCAATTTTTATTTCATTATTAGGAAAATTAAATACAACCACAAATCTAAATCTAAATTAGATAACCATATAATAAAATGTTTAGATGTTTCTACTTATCCAATTGTACTGATATTCACAATGTAAGATTAGACTAAGGCCCTGTTTGAAAATGTATATATGTCTCTTGGACAAAAAAAGGTACCTAGAAACCAAACACGAATCGACTTTTTTCTCTATTAGTCTCTAAAAGTACCTCTTCGATAATTGTTTAAAAAGTTCCCGGGACTAAAAAGTGCTAGGACTTATTGAACCAAACAACCCCTAAAGTGAACATACCATCCACACGCCTGCATGCATGAGCAATAAATGTATATGTGTTTTTCTTCATCACATTTTTTCAATAATTGCTAATATACTAATGTGCTAATAAATTATTTAAAACCATATTAGTAACCATGCCATACAATTTGTTTAAGATGTCATTTTATACAAATTTATATATTTTAACTCAATTTTTTACATGTCCATATTGATAGTATAACCATATCTGCACATATAGTTTTTTGATGAAATAGTTCAATTGTCTTGAGAAATGTGGAATACGACTGGTCGTTATATTTTATGTCCCTTTGAGAAGAACTTTAGAGTAAAAACTTGATCATTATTAGGCTTAAATATTTAAATTCTCCTTAGGTTAGTATTACTACCCTCAGATGAGAGATAAATTCAAGCTCTATGACTTAGAGACACACATGTTTTAAATAATGTCTTATGCTTTTAAGAAATGTACTCTACGATTTGAAAATCCTAATTTTAAGAAAGTTCCAAAAGAACTATTCATAAAAGATACAATAAATACAAGAGTCTCAACTCAACATCTGGAGAGAAAAAAAGTTGTAATAGCCAACTAGATATTTTTTTTTGAAAAATCAAAAATCAAATTTATGATGTCATAAAATCTGTAATGAAACAATACCCACTATAATTAATATCATGATTTCAAACTAATTTCATATTTAAAATGTATACATGTGTCACGCATAAGGAAAATATTCACATGGATGAAAAACACATATAGATTAGTCCCTTCAAAAAAAACATAATAAATAAATTATGATAACTAGATATAGACTACATATTAAATATTCACATGGATGAAAAACCCCTGGTTGATAGACTAGTGTTTCATAATTAGTTTGACTACAAAAATAGCTTTACCATTTGAATATTTTTTGAATTAATTACCATTTGAATATTTGGAACTGATACAAATAATTTTCTATTCAAATACAGTAATCATCCCCTTCTATCATTCTGAAAAATGATCTCGTATTAAGACATGTATGATAAAGGTTTGAAAACTTTGACCATTACTTGGGGCGATTCATAATTGTAGTTGTCACATAAAAAGGATATCGGTACATTTGCATGAAAATTTGTTTTAAAGTGGTTATGTTTGATACATCTAAAAAATAATGGTCAAATAGATGTACTACTATACGTTGGCAAGTAAACAAAATAAATGGTCCAGAATTGAGCGGGTACCCTCAAATGGAAAAAGAAAATTAGTTGAAGAAAGCGGCACCAAATTCAACTCTTTTTTTTTGCTGTATATAAACAAGCTAGCTGTAGCTGTTCAAGATTGGTCTTCTTTATCCTATATCCTATTCTATGGATACTTACCGAGAGGTGCACATTTAAATTGATTTATTTCATTAACTAGCACCTTATGTTGACGATAAATGATTGCTCAAAATGATTAACCAAACCTAACGAAATGATATATAATAATAAATATATACCCCTTTAGTCTTGGCCCATCCTGAAATGCTCCACCGAACATCCTGATATTCTCTCCTCCGATCTTCCACTATGAGAGAGGTAGGAAGCGACCATCAGGAGGAGATTTCTATGTGGATTTATCGGACAAACAGGGCCTAATTCGCCAATCATACAGCACCAAACCACGCCTTTGTCCTGGTGCCATGCCTCTCCTAGATGCTCTGCCTCTACGTGTCATCTGCCCATGCCCCAGGGCACGCTTGAGTGGCATTTGTATATACTGGCGTAGATGCCCTGCAGCTTGCAATGATGACTCAGATGGTAACACATGTAGTGTTGTGGGAGGGGAGCATGTGGCTGCTGACTCTGCAGAGCCATATACAACATTAGACCTCTAGCCAATTTCAAACCATTTATACATATATAGTACACCATATAAAACATGCTTCCCAGCTTCAAACATTTCCCCCCTCTCCTCCCTGCGGTTTTGTTAGGTGTAGGAATAGATATATAAACTCAGTTCACACTGAAAAGAATCAATGGCGTGGCGACCAGCAGCAGAAATAAACTTAGGTTTCCTCTAGTCTAGTCTAAAAAATGAGCATGAGAGATCAGCAAGCTAGCTAAGGTAGTGGAGCACTACTGGGCAGTCACAATTAGTACAACGAAGCACCAGAAGGACAAGACAGGACAGGTGCATGCATCCATGGTCCTTCGACAGATTGCAAGCTTGATCATCAGAAAATAAAACTCTAGACTAAAAATAAGACCCCTGCTAATTACAATACTAATCCAGCAGCTAGCTAGATGATGATGTGATCCGGCAACGGCAACCAAAGAGGCACGCGAATTCAGTTGGACCATCATTGCATTGCCTAGCTTCCCTCCCTCCACAAAGATTCTGGCCGCCTAGTCCAGGCCGTGGGCTCGCATCGCGCACGTTCCGCGCCCCGCCGCGGGGACACGTACGCGCCGGCCGCGAGAGCGCCTCGCACGAGCGGAGATGCCGCGGGAGACGACGACGACGACGACGATCCGGGCCAGGTCAGGTGTAATCGCCGCGCGCGGCAGCCGGACCGAACCCGTGGGTGCAGTGCAGCTGGCCGGAATCCGTTCCGGCGCCGGATCGGAGCGCGCACGCATGCACGCCCCTGGCGGCCCCGGCTGTCGTCCCTGGCTGTATGGGGCTACGTGGCGACGGGCGGATCGGCGCCAGCGCGTGCGGCGAATCGGCGAGAGGATACGGTGGCCCGGACAGGAGACTGATCGACGACCGGCCGCTCGGGACGGACGCCGCGCCAAGTGTTGCTTTGGGATAGTTCCGGACTTGGCGCACATGACATGCTCCTGTCTTAGCTGATGACGACGTCAAGTTGTGGAGACAGTGCACGACAACAGTTTTGGATTTTTACAGTACTCCTGGTCGAGGATAGGGTGGGGTAGTCCTCACTAAACCTATAGTAGTGCATTTGTCGTTTGTCGAGAAATTGTCGGGTACATGCTCTGCTCTGCAGGATGTAATGGAGTACGATTAGTAATATCATATCAAGCTGGATTGACGTGGCTACAACTCAAAATGTTCAAAGCTACTGTAGTTAATCCAGAGCGTCAGCGATGTGTTCTGAACTCACATTGTGACAGGAGTATACTAGACCAAAGTCGGTCCCGGCTTCTTCGTTCAGAACACCTGAATTGAATACCCGATGGCCTTAACAATCCGCGCTTTCTACTAGTAATCCCTAATTCCCTGCTATGTTAGCCACTCTCAGTGCAGAATTTGTAACTTACAAAAAAAAGTGTAAGTAGTAAGCACTACTAGTGGACTGGTGTACTTTGTATACAAGTCTCAGGTTTGTTTTTTTACGGTAGGTAATGGGCATGTAAACCACGAGAAATACCAGTTGCCAATATACATCCATCCATGGTCGTCGAGGGCAGGTTTGACGGATCAATATATCAATATCACGAACACATGCACGACAGATGACGACAAATTGATATTGATTTTATACAAGGAACAAATTTCTTTGTTTATTCTCTTGGCACGATGCATCATCGAGTTATTACAGAGAAAACAACACCACCAAAATCAAATAATCGCCACATACCCTCTTGATCCTTGGAGCAATTTCTTCCAAGTACCATCTACTACCTACTAGCTCCTAGCTAAGAGCAACCACCACAGAAACAGTTGCTGCTGGCCTCCTGCTGCTGCTAACAATGCCCGTGCCCCCAGTTGCCCTTGAGGCCGGCCGTCGCCGTTGCAGCGCAAGCCTGGCGAGTCGCTTTCGCCTTTTCCCCGCGTGCTGCGGCTGCCGAACTTGCTCGCCTGAATGCGTCACAGTCACCAGACCAGCTTCTCTACGGCCATGCCCTGGAGCAACGGCCGCGCGTCGCCGCGCCGGCGCCGGGAGGACGCCGGGCCGCAGCAGCAAGAGGAGGAGGAGGCCGAGGAAGACACGCGGTGGAGGACGTCGAGGAAGTGGTCCTCGTCACAGGGGAGCGCGATGGGGCCCGGTGCGGCCGGGAAGCCGTACTCCTCCTCCGCCTGCCGCAGCAGCTCCAGGAACGCCGGGTGGCTCAGGTGCGCCACCCGCACCACGAACCGCCTCGGCCCCGACGACGCGCCTTGCACGGACACGGCGACGTGCCCCGCCGGCACCGCCGCCGCCGATGCCGTGGAGGAGGATGAGGATGAGGCCGCCTCCGTGGCGCGGGACCGCCACCGCCGCAGCGTGTGGCGTAGCCTGACGAGCGACGGGATGGTGATCACCACCTTGCACATGCTTGGAGTTGGAGGCTTGGAGCTCGAGCGGGCGGTGCCTTGCTTCTTTGCTGCTTTCAGTTGCAGTCGAGACTCGAGAGGCTGTGGAATTGGGAGGGACGGGTGGCCATATATATAGGCAGAGGAGGACTTGGCCGTGCGTGCACCGCACCGGACGTCCGCAACAGGACACTGGACAGGGACGGCTGTTTCTGTCGTTTCGTGGGTGCAGCTGGAGAGCGAGTTTTCCACACCTGTGGCCTATCGTGGCCGTAAGAAGGCGCTAAGATATTCGTGCAGCTCGCACACGATGCCATTGCCCTTGGTAGTGTAGGACGGAGCAAGGAGCACATGTCTTCCTAAACCGAACTTAAATCGTGTCTTAAATGAAAGATCTCAGCCCAATGAATAGTAGTCACGCTTCAGACTATCGTACGAAAACACACCGAGACCACGAAACCCAGATCCTGCACGTACGCCGCCGTCAGCAAGGAAACGTGGTGGTGGCGGTGGTGCATCTGCAGAAGCCTGTGTTCGTTCGGCGCACACACGCGCCAGCTGCCTACTCCGTACATCGATATCTCCGTGACACAAATCTGCAGCGCATGGCAGATTTGTTGGTCCAGGCATGCACCACGGGTTTCGTACGCACATTTTCCTTGGAGTTCTCGCACGTTACGTACAGGTACAGTTCCCTTCGGGCCAGACAACACCCAGGTGATGGCGACTAGCTGACGCCGGCCTGTCACGTCCCTTGCCATCAGCGACACGACACATGCCTATTGCTCGGTGAAGAGCTCCAACCAGTAGTACTGCTTCCTCTATTCCACGATCTTTGTTAATTATTTGACTCATATAAATTGTGTTTGACCTCTCATCTTATTCAACTTTTTTAATAAATATTACCACTTTTGTTATGACTTATTACATCACTAAAGATATTGTAATGACGTTTTGTTTGTTTTATAATTTATATAAAAATTTGAATAAGACGAACAATCAAAACACGTTTATATGAGTCAAAGAATTACAAGTATTGTGGAACGGAAGTAGTACGTCATCTACCTCATGTCCTGATCCCCACCGCCACCAGCCCATGGATGGCAAAAAAAGAGAGAGAGAGAGAAATTTTAGCATACTCCCTCCGTCCCACCTGAGTTTGTCACCCCGAATTCAGAACAATCATCTTATTTAATGTTTCGTCTTATTCAAATTTTTTTACACAAATATAATTTATTTTGTTATGACTTATTTTATTAGTGAAGATACTTGAATATTGATTAATTTATTTTATGATTTGCATAAATATTTTGAATAAGACGGATGGTCAAACATGAAATTCAAAAGTCAAAAACGACGACTCGGACGGAGGGAGTATTGCTCCAAGTACGTACTCGTAGTATACTACTCCGCACTCCCTCCGTCCCTTTTTAGATGTCACTATGGGGTGCGTGCCGGTCAAACTTTCTCAACTTTGACTAGGTTTGTAGAAAATACGCGCAACATTTATATCTCCAAATAAATTTATTAAAAACTAGACTTAAAGATCTTTTTAATGATACTAATTACTTAACATAAATATTTATATATTTTAATATAAAATTACCGGCAGTTTGAAAACGTTGACTTCTCGGAAGTCGAGAATGACATCTATTTGGGGACGGAGGGAGTACTTCTTTTGTGACGACCTTGTCGGTCCCTGTTTCTTCAGAAAATCTGAATACCTGTCTACCTGATGGCCTGAACAATCTGCTTTTACTAATGCCTGTCACGTTTGCCACTTTCAGTGCAGGATTTGTAACCTAAGTATATGTAAGTACAATTCGCGGTGAAGTTTAGTGGTCGAAACAGGACAGACAGGTTTGACGCCTCAGTATATCACCAAAATGATTTTATATACAAGGAACAATTTCTTTGTTTAGGCAGAAAAAAAAACACTACCAAAATCAAGAATGGTCACATATACTCCCCTTTTGATTCTTGGACCAATTTCTTCCAAGTACCATCTGCTGCTGCTACAAGCTAAACAACCCCTCTACAGTACCAGCATGCAACAGCAGCTGGCCGTTGCTAACAATGCCCGTGCCTTTCCCATTTGCCCCCGCAGCCTTCACGTTCGGTAGTGCACAGGAGGAGTGGTGGACGCCGGCCGCCCTTTACTCACGAACTGCCTGCGCTGCGCGCGGCATGGCACGGTCCCCTGCCGCCATCCCGGCACGTCGCTTTCGCCTTTTTCCCGCGCTGCCGCTGCCAACTTGCTGTCTTGCTCGCTCGCACACCGTCGCACGCGTCATGGTCACCGTCCAGACGAGCTCACGCCATGCCCTGCAGCAGCGGCCGCGCGTCGCCGCCGAGCCCACGCCAGGCGGCCACCGGTCCACAGCCACAGGACGTGGCCGGCGGAGGAGGCCGAGGAAGACGCGTGGAGGACGTCGTCCTCGTCGCAGGGGAGCGCGATGGGGCCCGGGGCAGCAGGGAAGCCGTCCTCCTCCTCCTCCGCCTGCCGCAGCAGCTCCAGGAACGCACCACGAACCGCCTCGGCGCCACGCCTTGCACAGGGACGTGCAGGCCCGCCGGCACCGCGGCGTATGAGGATCGGCCGGGACCGCCACCGCCGCAGGATTCCAGGGCGCGTTCGGTACGCACGCCAGTTGCCTGATCAATCGATCCATCGGTCCATATCTCCGTGACACAAACCTGCAACGCATGGCGAATCTGCAGGTTCGGTTGCACGAGTTCCGTACACACGCCGTGCATGGTTCGGCGGATACAACGTGCAATCCATCCACATGTTCGTTCAGGTTATCGCACGTACAGTACAGTACTGGAACGAACACCCAGTGGGTGACTAACACGCATTTTAGGAGAAACCAGGAGATACAGTTCCCTTTAGTGACGGCGACAACTGAACAAGGCCTAGCCGGAGCCGGCTCCGTCAGGTACTCAGGTGCATGTTGAGGCCATTGCCTTTAGCGACACGACAACAACTCCAACCACATTTATCTGATCCCGCCGCCGCCACTCGACATATAGCCAACGGATCGCACAAAACCACTGTGAGTTGGCAGCTCGTTGAGCTCACTGTTACCGTGGTCGCACTCGCACAGTACTCATAGCCCGGCGATCTGTCCCGTCCCAAAAATAACCCTTGTTTTTGTTTTTCCTGAAATAACTGCCTAAATATATCTATACGTATTAAAAATTATATTACATAATTTGTATCATCTGAAATATCTAGTTTTTAACAAAATCTTTTAGAGATACAAATATTGTATGTATTCTCTCGCAAATCGAGTCAATCTTGTCGGTTTCATAGCCTCTTTAAGGGCGTGTTTGGATGAGATTTAGATTCTTAAAAACTTGTTTTTGACTCTAGTTGCTAAAATCTTTATTCTGACCAAAAAAAAAAAAAAAGAACTGGTAGGGGTGTTTGGAAACCCCCAGTTTTAAGAATATGCCTTTATTTATTGCTCACAGGGTCACAAGAAACTGCCAGTTTCATGGTTTTTAAGAATCTAGCAAAAACTGACACCAGAAACTTGACAAAATATAGCCTATTTGGATTCCACCTAGTTTCTAAAAGCCAAATTCTTAAAAACTAGAGGAATCCAAACAGGGAGCAATTCTTGCTAAATGCTAACAAACCCCTGTAGTGGCCAAGGTATTGGTAACTTGCAACAAATTCTCTGTTTCAAACTAGTAGCTTCTCATATAAATAGTTGCTTGCTAACAACTGACATTCAACATCTAAATGTTTGCTGTTTTGGTCTAACCAGTGAGATAGTTTTTTCTTGAAAAATTATTTTCACAACTAGTCGTTGTTTTAAAGTTAGAAGTTATATTATATAAATAACTTATGTGAAAAAAGCCATTGCTGGAGCGGCGGCTGCTACAGTGCTGCAACACAAACACATTGCTTCAACAGTTTCTCCTACACAAATCTTGCTCAGAACAGACAGGTTCCAGTATCCTTAGAAGCAGACAAACCAATAAATGTGAATTATTGATTTATTTCTATACGATGGCAGGCGAGACAGGCAATCTATAGTCGCGCTCTAGTAAACTCCATTATACCATGGTACACCGAATATACAGGGATAAGCTATAAGCTATTTCCATCATTAGTTCATTACTATCTGGAGTCAAAAGGTTACCCGTTTTACCCTGCTGATATGTCAACATGTCAGCGATGCAGGAGACCTGATTAGAAGAAACAACAGTTCGACTACACTTCCATTCTTCAGGGTATGCACTATGGATGCCGAGACTTGATCGACTGACCATGGCTGAGTCGCAGGGCATCAGGGGACGATGTTCATTCGGTATTTGCAACCTCTCAGAGTTCCCTTTGGGGTTGTCCTAGTAGCACTCACTGAAGCAGAAAAAGAAGCCTCTTGGCTTGTCTTCCTTCTTGCCCTTTGGCGTGTCACCAAGGTCACCCCGAGAAGCCATTAGTGAGCTCGTTCCAGGAGATTCTGGAGGAAGGATTGTATTCTCCGAACTGAATGTGCGGCGAGGGGCTAAGGTTTCTTGTGGCGAAAGGGTGGATAGGTAATGTAGGAGCATTTGCACTATCTGTGTGAAGTTTGGTCTCTCGTTTGGGTCTTCCTTCCAACAGGATGTTAGGATTTCTGACAACTCCTCAGGCAAGTTATCAGCACTTGGTCTGATATTCTGCAGAGAATAAGTTTTCATCTGGTCAAATACAAAACGCATGTAGTGGTGTAAGAATAAACTAGAGTTCATGTGGTGGAACATATTTGAAACACCATGCAAGATATGTGTATATATAATAACATACCAAAGCAAACATAGCCCAGGGATGCCCTCAACAATTCTTCAAGATATTGCTCATTATTAGAGTATCAGGTGTTACCTTGAAAGCAGCAGCATATGCAGCTTGAAGATTAGACATTCCCTCGAAGGGCAGTTTATTGTGAAGGAGTTCCCACAACACAATTGCAAAGCTGTAGACATCTACTTTGTGGTTGTAATGCTTCTTTTCTCCGTGCCTCAATGTTACTGTGCTGTACAACTGTTGAGATATTACAGGTTACATTAATAATAACACCACAGAAAATTTAGGATTCAGAAACTGACAAATATAAATGCAGCAAAAACCTCTGGAGCCATCCAACGGTATGTTCCTGTCTCAGCAGTCATCATCTCTGTTAATGTTTCTTCCCTAGCCAAACCAAGATCAACAAGTTTAACTGTTCTCTGGTCTGCAGTCAGCAACAAATTCTCTGCATACAGTGAAGGGGGGAAAACAGACTCAAGATCAATAGCCTGAATAAATATCTGTCAGGCAGATTCTTAGAAAGATCGCATGGGACAAAAAAAAAAGGAAATTCATGATAAACTAACAAGATGTCACCAGTGCTTCAGTAAACCAAACAAAAAATAAAATGCATTGTTGGATTGAACATATATGGTCTGAAACTCAGATAATAGCGATGTCTACTGATGAACAAGACTACTTTGCGCTGAAATTAACATATTCAAACTATGCTTACATCACTACTAATCACTCAGGCTATTTATATTTCTTTATGCATTTGGAACAGGAAATGACAGTAGGTTGGGCAAGTCATGCACTAGTAAAATCTCAGCTAAAATGTTATGTTACTTGATAAATTATACAGTAGAATCACGACGAACACTGCAGCTTCACGCTGTCACATACATGCAACCCTGCCTATACAACCATAACATGAACATGTCTAACAGATGGCAAAACCATGATAATCTTAATCTCTTGTTATGGTTGGGAATAGCTACAGGCACAGGAATAGGGGTTAGTTAGGCAAGGAGAGGCCAAGGAGATCATGCAACTCAATATTAGTTTCAGGAACATGCATGGAGATCAATGCAGGCACCTGTTTTAGCAATAGGAAATAAGTCAACTAGGCAAATGAGAGGCTAGGAGAGTTTGGAATCTACTTTTAATCAGTTGTGACCAAGGGAATGAATCAAGCAATTACAACCAATCCAATTCTCATCTCTTTTCTCTGTTTCCCCTCTGCCTGCTGCTACACTCAACCAGCCACACGGGCAGGAAGCCAGCCGCAGGCAACCTCTCACACCTAAACCATCAGGTCACTACCCCATGATCGTGAACACCTCTCCTACTACCACAGTTATTTCTTTTCTTTGAATTTGTGATGCATGATTCAACTTTAGTTTGTTATGAGTTTCTGAATTTTTCATGCCATGGCAAACAAGTTTATAGTAAGGGTGGCTTAGATGCTTGGATTCTTACTCAGATTCCTTGGATAAAGCATACAAAGTGGTGATGTCCTTGGTTGCTACAGTTTGTACTTTGATGAAGCAAAGCCGAGACCTAATAACAGAGATAGTGGATTTTTCGATGACAAGCTTGGTATTTTCAGGAACAGAGGGACAGGCAGCAAGGACCATTGAGGCGGACATGGACATACATGGTACAGGTCGTGGGTGCACATTTGGAGTATGGGGTGGAAGGGCCGAAGGAGTTACAAATGCCATGAAAACCAGTGCATGCCTGCATGCCTACTCAAGCCACATTTGTTTATAACTACTGTTATATAACAATTCAAATTGTACAGTTTCACATTTTTTTTTGGCATAAGGTTCAAAAATATGCAGGAACAAGCAACTTTTGGTGATGACAACTGAAGATTGATGGAGGGATTATTGGGAAATGCGAACATCTTCTATACTGAGTCTGTTATCTGTACTCCAAATAGAGGTGACGACACTGCTTTATTTGCATGATAATTTTGACCGTTTAGAACCCTTTATTTAACATCTGATAATGGTCACACAGGCATGGCTGTCACCCCACCACCAAAATAGAAACCTACAAAAAGATGTACAGCTAAGGCGAGGAAAGAACGCTCATCTGTTGTGCAAACAAACTCTATGCACAATGCATAGATTGTGTGGGAGCCAATTGAGTACAAATGATCCTCAGGAAGCTTATAGGTCTCATGGTGTTGGTTCAACTATAGACTGATCAATTTCAGTAATTGGCACCTTAGCTACCTGAAGAAGTGTATTCCAACTCCTCTCTTATTTTAACGGTAGAACCCTACCTAGGAAACAATGGTTAGCATAGTGACGAATTAATGCTTTCAGATTGCAGATTGGCAGTATTTTTTTTTTTTTCTTCACAGGAGGAAACAATGATTGGAGGTAATATGTTCTTACAATAGCTTGTTGAGTAACCCATGTTTTCAGAAAAATACATCTTCATGCACACATCTCCAAACTCCAGAGTGGAACGCGGTCAAATGCATGGTATTTTCAACTTGCTATGTACGATTAGTCATTTATTTATTTATTTATCAAAAGGTGTATAAGCAAACGTTTATGTGTCCATGTAACAATCCAGCACTCTATTCTCCTATTCATTTTTATTAAGCATACATGTATTAATTATTCCATTAATACAGCATAAGGCTCAAGGCTCCAATTACATAAAGAATTATCCCATTACAAGATTGTTAAATGGAAGTAAATATTGCAGGTTAATTATTGTTCTGAAGAAAGCAATAAAGATATAAATCCACATGGTAAACATGGAGAGAGAAAAAAAGGTATAACACAGTTTGAAGAAATCCACCTACTAAGCAGTGAATAATATAGAGAGAAGTAGAGAACGCAATGATAAGATCGCAAAATGACAAGTCTTACCAGGCTTAAGATCACGATGAATGATCCCATGTGCATGCAAGCATTCCATAGCTCGGGCAATGTCCAATGCAAAACCCACTGCTACATGAGGCTCAAGGCTCCTAGGTCGGAGACTGACCAAATACTTGCGCAATGAGCCCCCCACTAGTAGCTCTGTCACCACCACCATGACAGGTTCTAGGCAGGCCCCTATAAACTGTGAAACAAGCAGTCGTAGTTTTCAATAAATAAATGCATTACAAACCTCCTTTTCCTCTTAGTCATCTCCTTGAGGAGGAAAGAATCAACATGACTGCAAAAGTAGACCTTGACGAGGTTCTTGTGCTGCACACTTGACAGCATGGTCACCTCCCTCAAGAATCTCCCCTCCCTCTTAGTCATCTCCTCAGGGGTGTCCCCTTTGTGCACAATCTTGATAGCAACATTTTGGTTCTTATACCTGCCAATACCAGCATCAAATAAGTGCTCGGTTAGGAGAAAATTGCAGATGACAGAACAAAAAGATGAGCCTTACTTCCCCTCATAGACCTTTGCATGACCGCCCTCGCCGATGCGCGGCCCAACAAAGAGAAGCTTTGGGTCGATAAGCCACTTGGGATCGATGGAGTGACCTTCCATCCTTGATGGCAGCTATCTGTTTTGGGTCCTGTGGAGTCACACGACCCCACTAGAAACTTAAGTAAAAGATCAACTTTTAGAAAGTACTTTAGGTTTGTTAGAAAGGTATTTCCAAAAGAACAGATAGAAAACCTTACCGAACATATATAGGTAAAAAGGCTGAGATTTTGTGAATCCGACAAATTTATTAACTTTTATTTAGAAAGTATTCCAAAGTTGGTTAGCACCTAATAGACCTTACAACAAATGTGAACAGTGCCATGTATTCTACGGATTCTTGGCAGCAGTAACCAGTTGGTACAAATGGTGGAATACCTCATCAGGTATACATAATTTTAACAAGTTTATACCCATATTGTAGAAGTTATTTTTTAGATAGTGGAAAGATTTATTCTGGCTTCAATCGTTCCTTGATCGGACCACAAAAGCTACAAAAAGACCCATCACTACAAAGATAGCATACGGCCTAAAGGCTCATCATGATGTCCCCTTCGCAATGTACAATCTTACAATAAAATGGGTGAAAGCGGAACCTAAGCTTAAGCCAAATCAAACAAAGGCGATGAACAACCCCAAATGCTGACTGAGCTCTGACCACCAAGCCAGGAAACCAACATCACACCACCCCCACAAAGGGCAGCTCCTAATGCGAGGTCTCCAAGGAGAGAGACATCTGAAGATGCCGTCAACGCATGACTGGATAAACCAGTACTAGGCTTTCACCCAGATGGATCCACACAACAAGAAGTGAGTAAAGGCCTCAACGGTGTGGCGCCGACAGGTGGGGGTATACCAGCATCAGACATGGAACCAACATTGTTATGCCGTTTGACCATCATTGAGGCACCAAAGGTAGGTGCCCCCTGCCGGGACTGGCCTGTAGGGCCGCCATAAAACAGATATGGTCACAACCAGCCCACCCCCAAGGTTGACACCCAAGCAGAAGATCGAGGACACCTTCACCTGTGATTGTCACCAGTCGCGTGAACAGGAAGGGAGATATGAGGCAAGTGGATACAGTGAAGAAGTGTGTGGCCATCTTTTTAGACGCTACCGAGGGCCGCCGCCGCTACCACCATAGGCCAGCTGTCAACCGGGGAAAGGCATCGATCTAGATTTGTTAGTGGCAACGCGGAAATCCCTCCTGTCGCTGTGTGTTTCTGCTTGTAGAAGTTATTTGGGGGTGTTCATAATACATCGGTACATTTGGATAGTTCCAAAAGGTTGAATTGAATTCATCAAATATATGGGACTTTTCTAGGTAGAACCTTACTACCTATGTACTAAGACAATTGATGGTATGTACATGAGGCCCAGGTATACCTTTATAGAAACGATTGAATACCATCCAAAAGTAGAATCTGTCAGAACACAATGCCTTTGTACACGTTAAGAAAACCTCACAGGAAATGGCTGTGTGCTAGAAGGTCCTGTCATCCTGTATATTTGACAACATCTACTCTGAAAGAGTTGGCAAGTTTTGTAGAAAGGACACAGACATAGAGCACATCAACAGAAACAAATGCAACAGATGATCATGCACATTCAACTAAATTCCGCATCAGGCGCACACACCATGATAGTACCTCTGACCTCCTAGAGAAGAACTAGAATGTTGACCAGAGCAGAGGCAAAAAATAATAAAGTACTAGAAGCCTAATAAATTCCATAATCACTAAAAATGGAAGGGTCTGAATGCGGTCAGCCGCAAAACCATGGGCGGATCCAGCTGGATGCATGGGTATTCCCAGGAATACCGAATTATTTTGAGAAAAAAAAAGAGTATATGTTAGATATATGTATGATGGGATCCCATGTATGATATATTGCATGGTTTTCAAGTCGTCGCCTAGGCGTCCAAATCCTGGGCGTCCCCATCGCCACGACCAAAATCCAGCAGAGCAAAAGAGGAGGCGAGGGAGAAGAAAGAGGAAGAGCAGAGGAGGACCAGCAGGGTTTGGGGAAGGCCAAACTCCCATCTCCGCACCATCGGTTCCCATGGCCATGGCAGCTTCCTCACCGGCCAACTGCAGAATTAGTGATGTGAGAGGGGCAGCAGCAGGCCACAACAGCTCTCGATCTGCATAGAGTGGAGAAGATCTGCAAGGGGCCGCATGGGAGAAGGGGAGGGGAAGCGGCAGGGAGGACCGGAGGAGAAGTGCCGGCTGCAGATGTCAACGGAGGGGACAGAGAGAGAGAGAGAGAGGCGGCACCTGATAGAAGCAGCAGCACCAGCATCGGCGGCGGCGACCTCGTCGGAGAGCGAGAGGGGCGAGAGGCGGCACCTTATAGTTATTATAGTTATAGAAGAAGGGTTAGGGAAGGTTATAACATAACATGGCTTCTCGGTGGTCTCTGTCCTCTGAGGCTTGGGCTTTTTTTTTTTTTTTCTTGTTCTTTTCAATTTCATTTTCTTTCTACTCACGTTGCACGAAGTTCTTGGTCCCTCCCTCCGTGCCAAAAAAAAAAAAGTGTCGTTTTAGGTTTTCTTGAACAGTATTCGATGTGATGGGGAATATCGGTGTCGTAACGAAGAATCTCAACACAAGCACTGTGTTTTTCACAACCTGCATATATATTTAAATGATTATATATAATTTTACACATAAAAATATAATATATTAAGAAAAATTGTACAAACTGCAGTAATAATATCATAAAAATAGGAAAATAAATAATGAAAATGTAAATGATTACAAGTATCCATCCAAATCCTATTCGCTTAAATTTACTAGTCATAGTCTAATTTGTTTTCTCACATAACAAATCGGCTAACAAGTGAATGTCAAAGCCAAGGGTCCCAATACCTACGTAGGGCACTAAATGTGCAATTTAAAAGTATTGGGACAAGTTTGAGGACCGCCAATGAACTTGTCCTAAGTTCTCATCCGTGTCTCGGTTTTTTTAAATTGCACACTCACGTCCCTAAATTGTATTGTTGTATTGCACCATCATCCTCACCATCGCAAACCTTAGATGCCAACATTATTTGCAGCGTAGCCATATAGTGTTGCACCATGTCAACCTCCTACCCATGCATGCCTATGTTGCATTGTCAGTAAGATGTCACACTACCCATGTTGCCACGCTAGGCCATAACATGCTCGCCACATCACACCATTATTGTGTTGTGTGCTCCACTAACCCGACTACAACACTACAACGATGACCCTATCATTGTCAAGGGAGGTCAAGAAGGATGGGGCATCGAGAACGAAGTGTGAAGAGATTTTGACTTGGTAAGAGCATGAGCTCCTGCTCGACGAGGGACTAGAAGGAGCGCGGTGGTGGTTATGGTGAATGTCATTGTCGTGAGGCAAGGTCTTATGCCACGGTGAGGTGGAGTAGGAGCAAGTCAAGCGGAATTGAGGAGGCCCATAGCGGCAAAGGCTTGTCTAGGACGTGTTGTACAACAAGTATGACAAGGATGGCCAATTGGCGAAGTAAGTTCTAGGGAACTAGTTGTGATCATGCAACGCATTGTGTAGGGAGGGAATGGACCGAAATGGTATAGTGAGCATGTATTTTAGTAGTACTAGTTTAGGGAGCTAAATGTCTAATTCAAGACCTAGATGGTAACTTAAGACAAGCATAGGGAGCTAAATGCGTAATTCAGGACCAGACATGCTTAGGAAGCTAAATGCATAATTTTAAAGTATTGGAACCTAGACGAGAATTTAGAACAAGATTAGAGATTTGACAAGTTTGGGGACCACCAGCAAACTCTGGGAGAACTGTGTTTCTATGCCCATTGCTGCGTGGGTTTGTCATTGCAGTGCTTTTCATCACGGAACCACGACCTTAAATCGGTAGGTGTTCATTTTATGGGTTATTGTAGCACTCTGCATTCTTTTTTTTTTTTAGCACGTCAGCTGTAACTTCCGCTCGTTACAAAAGTAACAGTTCTAGAATTAATATACTTTGTAAAATCTACAACTACTATATCTTCTATTCCATAATGAAACATATATCTTCTATATATATCATACCACATATGTAGCATATATATATTTACAATCTGCGAACCAAACATGCCAGTGTATTCAAACAGAGTTGCACTGCATAATGAACAAAGACAAAAGTAACAGTTGTGTGTGTAAGCAATAGCTAATCACACAATGTTCAAAAAAGCATACAACTTGCGCTATACATTTTCATAACAATAACAATATTATTGACGGCACGAGTCCACCATGTGCTACGGCAATGACTAGAGCAGAAGACTTCGATTCGCTGCATAAATGATTCCGTCCCAAATAAATTATACTTGTACATATTGGGGATTGGATGCCAGCAGCGTGAATGGTTGCACTCGAAAATAAAATTTATAAGATGCGCCAAAAAAAAGGCATGGGTGCCTCGTCAAGTGACCTCAGTGCCAACTATATACTACAGCTAATCCATTTGTCTCAATACTGCCATTTGACTCCAAGTCCTGATTGGTGATTCGCTGGGGGTAAGCAAGAACTGGCAAGAATCTCAGCTCACAGGTAGATTTGAATCAGTCACTAGTTCTGCAAGGAAAAAAACACTGGTAAATTCTTTTGCCCACAAATATAAGTTGGGATATCTTGTGTTCTATAAAGAACTAAAACAGACGGGGTTCTAAAGATCTGAATGCAGCCAAATGATGGCTCCAAGGGTGATAACGATGCAGTGAAACATTTAGCCAATTATTAGGTCTTATATTTGTCTTAAGGTCAAGTTTTGATCATATTGATAAGTACACAATTTGAAAACTGAAATAGTATTTTTCTACTAGACTACATGCTCATCATTTCAACCCATATAAATCTTACGTTCAAAGATCAAACAAGTATATCCAAGAAAAAGCATCTACAGTGGATTTAAAATGACAAGTCAGTGTCACACCTTTGCCTTTTCGAATTAGGCTCATCAATTTGGTCATGGTTATGTTGATGAGAACTCGTAGAATCATTTGGGGCATCCCTAGCTCTGTCTGCGCTCCCAGATGCAGCCTGAGAACTCGTAGAATCATTTGGGGCATCCCTAGCTCTGTCTGCGCTCCCAGATGCAGCCTGAATCCAGTATTATAATGTTACAGGTCAACTAAATGATTAAAAAATTACTAAATAAATATAATAAGCACGAGCAGAAGCGGCAATTGCCTGTGCAGGTGTGCTGCTGCTATCTGGTGGGGCACTTTGGTTCTGTGTTTCAACTTGGGAGATAAATGGCATAATTTGTCTGACCATGCTAGCAAAACGTAGGGCCTCCTCACTGGCACCAGACACTTCAGGTGTTGCAAGGTTTCTACCCTCTCCCAGCTCGGTGGAAGCCATTGGTGATTGCTGGCTTGAGGTATTTCCTCGAACATTTTCGCCAGGGAGCATTGATCCAAGAAAGTCCATTATCTGAGAGAGTGTGACCAGACCATTCTGCTGCCCAGGTGATGTCTCAGAGCCATCTCCAACATTGACATCAACTGGAGACCCCAGATTACCTGTAAACAACAGAATGAAGAATAGTTCAATAATGCCACACCTTTCATTGAGAAAATCATCTAGAAAACAAAAAGGCAAAAAAAAGGCATACAATTACAATCTGAGTACTTATGTTAGTTTCGATAAACCAGCCATTAATTTATCAGATTAAGAGCAGGAAAAAACTACAGCCAGATATGTGGACTACTGGACTTCAATAATATATGTGGATTTTAAAGTACTAATCACCACATTCAATATACAACTTATTCGAATTAAATAAAAAACGGAATATCATAAAGACTACGGCACTGCCTCAGTACATAGCTTGTGTACTTGGATAATATCAAGTCAGATGGGTAGCTTTCCAGAATTCAAAATGGGGGCTAATTGTATCTGATTTCTTTACTGCTCAGCTGCACCTCACATTTGTAGTTCTGTAGCAGACCCCTTCCATGACTTAGGAGGAAGCTCGTTTAAGTCGCATGATCCCATACTATGGCAGGATCAGATTGCCTATAATAATGGGTGCCAGCAATTCGAATCAAGTAATCAGTTAACAAAAGTTTCTTTCAAAAGAAAATCTAGAACATATTTGATTCTGATCAGTCCGATAACTAAATAAGTCACTGCCAGATCAGCTTATCAGCCCAACCAGGAGCAGTCCAAACCTATTGAGCCCCTAATAGAAACTCTTTGGTTTATTGAATATGTGACACATAGAACAAGGTAGAAAAAGATGGTAGAGGAAAATCGAAAATTGACCTGCTTCATGAGTTTGAGATGACTGAGGAATTGACTGCTGATTAGGATGGGTGCTACTACGAGCAGGTTCATTTGGAGATTGACCATTTCGTTCATCATTACCATTAGTGTTTGCCCTTCGTCGAACTCTAGTGAGAAATGGATAGATAATACCAACACCTCCACTAGATGACCCTGATGGAGCACGACTGATGCCAGCAGGCATGGCAACAACTGTTCTAAGTGGCAATAGTCTAACTCCAGACTCAACTGAAAAAGGAGTGCCATCTGCAACCCCTGAAAATGCTTCACCAATATTTGCATGCGAAGCATCCCCCGGCCTATTCACATTTTGATGTGCTTGTGCACCAGCCGACTCACTTGGGTTGGCTTGAGGCACAGACCCACCTAACAACAAAAAAGATGCATTTAACAAATGTCATAACCAAAGTGACAACAGGATAAATGATAACTCAAGAAAAATAGCTACAAAGATACATGACATTTAGTACAACTATCCCCATAAAAGGTTCAAACATGTTAGCTATTAATTAATTGTAAAATCTACTAACTAATTTTCAATTGACAAGCCCAACTTATAATTTTTAGAGATAAAATAGACCTGTACTGACTAATTTTCAATTGACAAACTCAACTTATAGTTTTTTTAGAGATAAAATAGACCTGATCATGGGCCAACAAACCCAACACTGGATCGGGTCAGGTTCTGGCCACGGATTTCAACCTGGCCAACCCAAAAAATCCTGGCCCAAAGTAGGAAAGCCCAAATAACCTCAAGAAATAGAGAAATAGACCAGCAGACCCGACATTTTTTTTCGGCCTAACCCGTCCCAGCGTCTGATCAGGTCTAGGACAAACACACCATATTGTTCTGGTTTATAAAGTATGCCAGAGATCTCAGGTTGAGATCATCCAAAATCCAATATCAAAACCTGCCATCTCCACAGATTTGAACCACCTGCTACAGACATTATAGCATTCAAACTTCCTATTGGCAGGCCCCCTCTCATTGTACTTATTGGTGGGATTTGCACCAATAACTGCCCTTGAAGAGCAGTAGGGCACTTCTCATCCATACCACCAGGCTTTGGTCCTACATGCCACTGACACACCCTGGTTGGCATAGATGAAAAGTTTGCTTGAAATTCTATTTATTTAGAACTATAGACTAGTTTAGACACTGAATCCAAAATTAACAACTATGGTTGAAACTACTATTAAAAAAACAGTCAGTACATCCATATGCAATAGTTCGGCATACTTAGACATGATGTGAGCAATTTTCCATAAATTCAGTCAAAGAAATGTGATGCTTGCTTCAAGGCGATAGCATCCCAAGAGGAAATATTTAAGGAATAGACAATAACAGTATTACTCACTTGTGCGGACATGGATATCAACATCTCTCGGATGTAGAACAGATCCTTGAACCAAGACTTGAAAATAATGTACCCATTTGGACAGACCTTCCTGGAAACGGAACAGGCTGAACAAAATAAATTAGCAAGCTTGTTATTAGTGAATGCTAAAATTTAAAATTTTAAAATCTCACTTGAACCATAAGAGGATTTGGCCCTGATGGAGATATATAAAGAGCTGGTCCAGAGTTTACAACCGCTTCTGACTGAAAAGAAGGTACAACAAATCAATACAATAATGTGTAATAATATCTAAGCTGAAATCAGGTCAAAACAGTTGTCAGGAAAACCTACAGATGATGGATTTATATGCAGTAGCATTGTGGTGCGCCAAGTTCCAGAAGCAAAGAACCAAGGTTCTGAAGTAGAGAACCCGTCACGAACTGCACTATTTTGAATGTCCCTTCGTGTTGCAGGATCAGTTACATTCTCTAGATTTCCCAGCTGAGCTGAGAGTTGCTGGATTGTTTTACAAGGGTTATTAACTTCAAGGTACACTTAAGAGATGTTCAATTGAAAATAACAAGAACTTATAAGCAGAGAACTAAATAGATGCAAACAAACTTCAAAAGAAAATACATGAGTCGTGCATGGGAATCACTTATTTTTTTCTTCGTATTGACGTGCTGTGTAAACATGTCAAAAAGCACATGGATGCTCTAATCCCTGACTTAACACTAACAGATTACCCTTTACTACAAAAATTAAAGCATTCACATAGTTCAGTCATGATCAAGACTGCACTGTTTCCTTGGTACGAAATGTTGACCAAAGAGGCAATGAAAAACATTTTAACACCAAGTGTACATGTTCCGTTTTTAATTGACAAGAATGTTGTATATTCTTTCAATATAAAATACATCATGATACACGAAATTCCATATAAAATGGTGGTTTTTTGGTAGATTGGATGCCACTGTAGAGCAATCAATTTGATCCTACTATTTTTTTGACGGCAAAAAGACTGTGGGGGAGATCCCCACAGTACACAAAATTTTCATTACTAAAAGAGCAAGAGGATTTACCGCCTGTGACCGGAAGGTCCAGGGTTCGATCCCTACCCTCCGCACATTGCACAATGTGTGGGTAAGGCCTGGCGCTAATCACCCCTCCCCAGACCCCACGCAGTGCGGGAGCCTACGGCACTGGGTACGCCCTTTTTTTCAAAGAGCAAGAGGATTTGATCCTATCCTACTATTGGTGACTGGATCTTAAAGTCCCAACTGAGGGTCCATGATCTACAAAACACAAAGCTTGCAGTACCATAGTAATAAACTAATAATACAGATAAAAAGAGACATTTGCCATCATTCAAATAACAAAAAAAAGAAAAAAAAACATGTTTGCTATCAGAAATAAATGAGGTTTTCTACAAAAAGAAATATCAAGTAATGCACAACATTATCAAGTCGATAGCAATGAACAGAAGACATTAAACAAATCAGTAAGAAGATAATTAAGATTAGCTAACTGGTACCAGTAAGATTTTAAAAGATGTGACTTACAGACAGCAATGCACCAGCCTGTTCAACAACAATTTGCCTAGTAGAGTGCATATTTTCAGCTAACAATGATGCATTATGAAGCCCAAGCACAGCTGATTCAGGCCGGCTTTCCTGATTTTGAGTACCACCAACGCTAGTAGTGCTTCCTGCAGTTCTGCTTTCCACATTACCCTCTGTTTGTCATGTAGAAAAAAAAAGAAATGGAGGTAAATCTTAAGTGGAATACATTATGGATGTAGCTCACAGAAGAATAAAATCAGACCATTAAGATTAAAGCCCTCCCTCCTAAATGAGTCCCTCATTAAGTCAATGTACTGAGACATAGTTGTCAAAGCATCCGGGATGACCTACAAAGGAATACATAAGTTAAACACATCCTTTTTTGGGAATCAGCATGCGCATGTGACAAAATCAGATGAATATTTACATTTGGTTGTGACGATTCATGTGCTGGTTCTGACTGGAAAAGCAGAGGAGCTTGTTGCTGGTCGAGTTCAACTCTTACAGTATTTGGGATGGAAGATTGTGCAGGATCTGAAGGTCTCGTGTCAGAAGATGCTGGTGTACCCTGGCATCAGAGAAATTATTTTTTAAACAAGTTTATATCCAAATAAATAATCTAAAATTACTTTAAGGTCACTGGATTACCGAAGATTGTGCATTGATTGTTCCAAGCACGCTTTGGAGAATCTATCAAAAGAATAAGACAAATTTGAACATAATCAAGCTATATATCAAACTTATAGTCCTTCAGCAAATGAACAGTGGGACAGAACGCCGCAATGCATGTAGGAAATTACTCTCACCTGTGCAACAAAAGATGGGAGTTCACTGCTCCCAGGATCCACATTAACAGCCTCAAGTACTACACTTCTTGCCACTGTGGATCCACGACGACGGCCAGAATTTGATGTGTTAGCTGTAAAATTGTACCAATTTACAGTGCATATAAGTTAGTATCCAGAAGTGAACATGGAATATTTGGAAGATGCGCTACGAAAATGTAATGGTTATTATGGTATTATGTTACAAATGCTCAGTCAGACATGCTATAGTGTTATTTGGAAGGAGTCCGACAAAGATTGGACCATCAGAGATGAGCCCTTTGAATAAAGAATAGTTTAGCTTAGCTCCAAAGTGAAGTTGTGGCAGAGAGTGCATTAGTTGCCATATAGTGAGGGTGCTTGACTATACATACACAAACTAAAACATAATGGAAAGGTCTAAATCATAAAAGTTGAAAATATCATACATCGCAGATAATTTTCAATGTGAATACTACTATGTTGACTTAATGGCCTGTACCAGTGTTTAAAAGGCAACTAGGCATCCAGGCGGGCGAGTGCTTGGGTCCGCATGGATGCCTAAGTTTACAAGACACCACTATTTCCAAGGCGAGCTAGGTATGCCTGGACACCTAGGCAACACCTTTGAAACACTGGCATGTACTGCATAAATTTAGACGTAAATAAAATAAGCGTGACTTGAACAGCAAACCTATTGACACTAAACCTGCAGTACCTGTTAGTATGACACATTAGTTAAATTGTGTGTTCCTAGAAGAAAACAGACACTAATAATACTTTGCATATCTGGGAGCGCTGGGAGTATCAGACTATTAGTTGAATACAAAAACTTAAAAATGTGTTGTCGTATTCTCGTAGAAGCTTCCTGAAGATGCTAAATTGTTTCAACGCAAGGGGATTCTACACTGGTTCTTGTGGGACACCAGAACACTAGAACTTTGATGGTCATGCCATGAAGACCAAAACGTTTATCAAAGGTTGTAAGCCACCAAAACACTTTTATAGCATGTGAACAAAACAACATAGAGTGATAGGGAGACACGAAAATCCTGATGATGCTAGCAAAACATGTTTAACTTAATTGAACAGTTTGAAAGCAATATTCAATTACATCAACATAAAAAAGATGTTTTCTTGATTCTAGATAGATAACTTTTAACTGGTTAACAAACTCCATAAATTTACAATTCTTAAGTTTTTACAAACCTTCAGTTGCTGCATTTCCAGATGTAGCTGACTGGCCTGGATGCCTAACAACAAGATGTAATGTATGACCATCTTCAACATCTAAAAGTGTTGTTAAGGAAAAGCAATGTATTTGATAAATGACATGGGTAATTTCCTCATCTAAAAATAATGAATACACTGTTCAAGTGAAACAAAATAAATGAGATTAAACGTGCTATTCACAGAATAGACTGTCATCTGTATCTTTCCATTACACAAGTTACCGATATTCTGCTTTCAGCTGATTATGAGATCATTTTTCATTCACAGTATTGATACTTGTTTAAGTCATATTTCAGGATATTCATATTCTGATTTATATCTTTACAAAATTCAAATACGAATGCTGTTGAGGAACTGTTCATTTGTATCCAATCCATCTACACCCATAACACCATGACTCCATAGATTTGGTAAATTTCATCGCACATACTATTAGGAAAATGAATTTCTTAAAAAAATTACATTCACTTAAAACGTTAACATCACCACCAATAACATCATCCATTCCCAACAGTCTCATCAGCATGAACCATAGGTTCCCTCTGACCGATAGGACATGACGCTTTAAAAATATGATATATAAAACAGGATTATCGATCTTATGCTGTCAATCTACATACCTCTTAATTGATATTAGAACTAAAAATTTTTAACCAGCAAACAATCTAAATCTCTACATTTTCGATTGGAGGTAATATTTGAAACTAAAAAGACTGAATGAAAAAAAAAAACTTGGCCACTGAAAACATAAAGCAAGTTGTCTTGCAAAGTTGTAACAGATTAAACACCAACACTGGATACTTGGGCAATTTTCATAGATATGACACTATTTAGTATTTATTACTGTGGTTGATGTCATCTACTGATAGTGTATAACTAGGTGCAAGAAAACAATACATAGGGCAGTCTATAGGTATTTATTACTGTGGTTAAACAAATACATAGGGTTCATCTATAGGTGGAGTAAACAAAGTCACAAGACAAACATAAAAAAATAGAATAGAAGAATGAAACACTGAGTAGATAAGGATACGATAAGCAGACAAGAGTTCATCATCCTTCAAGACTCTCCCACGACAAATCAAGCGTTGCTGTTAGGACAATATTCCAGTTACAGTAGCAATTTTCTCTTTCAACAGAGGAACTGGCACCTGTAAATGGGACAATGGATTAACATGTGGCTTGCCTTGACAAACAAAAAATGACATGAAAAATATTTCATGCACCCTCTAGTTTCAAAGCTGCAGATACAAATATATGCCATTACTCACCAGCAAAATAGTAAATGCATGGGGAACAGTGCATAGGTTAGCATGTTATAGCCCATAGTCACCAAAAAAACAAATTTGGTTTTTCATTTCTTGTTGTGATCTTAGCCGAGGTTAAGGGTTAGCTCTACTGCGTAGTTTCCTAGCAGGCAGTCTCACATAAGGCCATGTGCACAAACATATCTAGGTCCCCAGACGAAACTATCAGAGCTATTTGCTTCCAAGTTCCAACAACCACAAACTAGCTACTTACCCAGAAAACCATTAGCTACAAGGTAACAAATGAACTTTTCAAACATTTCTGATTTATAAGATGTGTTAATTAGAAGTTAGCCAATATGGTTTTGTGCTAATTTAACACAATTTCAGGAACAACCAGCCATAACCCAATGAGTAAAGAGTATTTAATCAAGAATCACATGCACATCTAAATATTTTTTAAATTTTCAGATTAGAATTAAGTACTGCTCCAAATGCCTCAGATGAACATGTTACATCACAAAAATGATTAAACATTGGATATGATGGATATTATAAAAGTGATCAGGGAAAATTGAGCAAGCTAGCCATTTATGTATACTCCCTCCGCCCCATATTATTTGCACATTTGTGATTTGAATTTTGTCCCATGATGAATGCATAAAGAGGCTGAGTTTCTATGTATGCCACTAGCTAGAAGTAGCCAGTACCTTGTGGAATGAGCCAAAGAAATAAAGAATCAACTTAAAAAAGGTAAAGAAAAGATGGAGGCTTATCCCCTGCAGTGTGATGTGGAGCATATTAGCCTTTTTCATAGAATTTATAGGGGCAGCAAACATTTGCCATCTGTACTAAGTTTCCCTCTCAAAACCTAGACGAACAATCCAAAGCACAAACACAAAACCACAAATAATAGCACAGAATTATGTAGAGTAAATATACAAATAGCCAGCTTATGAGATACATGTCGACTTACACATTTATTCACACGCATAAATTGTATGTCTGAGAATCCAAGGTTTTGATTTTGATCTCGATTGTAGTCTCAGAATCTTCAGCACGATGTTGCATTTGTACATCTGAAGTAGCCATGTTCTCCTGTACTAAAAAATTTTAGAGTTACAACCAGCAAATATCAGTACATATAATTTATTTCTTTACCAAATAAAAAAAATTCAGAATCCAAAACCAAAACCAATATGAGATTATACGGGTGTTAGCTCTCCAAAAAAAAAAACCAATATGAGATCGCAAATATGCCATGACTGACATCAAGAATCAAGACGAATTCATTTTTGCTAGGTGTTGGTTGATACACAACTAAACTATACTCACTAAGGCCTCGTTTGGCTGCATGTGAAATTTAACCACTAGTGAGCAGACCCACGCGTGGATGGGTGACTTGCTCTTTCCGGCAAGTTCAAGAACGACTTCTAACATCAAGAATCAAACAAAATCCCTAGGCGGCCGGACGAAGTAACTGCACTAAAATGCTAGTCTGGCGGATCGGACTGGACAGAGTGCAGCAATGAACGGGAGGGGAGGAAGGGAATTGAGAGGAGGAGATCCACACCTGAGGGCCTCCCTCGATGCCGGCAGGAGCCGATGCCGCCGCCGCCGCGGTACCCAAACCCTAACAAGGGAAACCGGGTGAGGAGATGGGGATGCAGGTGGGGATGAGACAGAGGAGGAGACGGAGTCCACGTACCTGTATCGAGCGCGAGAGGTGGTGGTGCCCTCGCCGGCGCGGCGGAGTCCGGGTCGGCAGTGCTGGCGACCGCGGAGTCGGGGTCGGGGGAGAGGACGCGCGAGGTGGACGCGAGCTGTGTTCCGCTTCTCGGGTGGGGATTTTTTTTTTTTTTCACCGGTGTATTGGGGTGGATCGCTCATTCGCTCCCTCACCCACGGCAACACACGGACAGCCGAATACGGTTTGGGCCGAGCGTGGGAGCAAACCCCGACGTGGGCTGATCCAGGGAGCGCGGGGTTTGAGGCCCAATATACCCCGATCCACCAGCTTCCAAACGAGGCCTAAAGCAGGACAACATAGGACAATTGAATTTCTCCCTGATCTAGCCATCTGTAGTCTGGCACTCACAAGTCACATATGGAGTGAGTGGCCTACGTAGTGTAATCCGGAACTCACGATTCATCTATGGAGAACCGAGGACCTGCCAGGGGCGGATCCAGTATAGGGACATGGGTGTGCACATGTACAGCCGATAATTTTTGCAAAAACTTCGAAGTTCGGAGGGTTATCAAATAGCTAATAGCTTTACATTTTGCGTTTTTTGATTATGCGTGCGGCCACTTTGAACCGCCCCTAATGTATGCGTGAGGCGAGGGCCCCCTAATGAGGACATATTAGGGGCGCACATGCTTCCTCGCCCTATTTATGGTGAGTCGTTTTTACTACTTTTCGAATTTTAAAAATGAGACACTAAAAATTAAAATTTTATAAACGACCTCGACGGAAAAACTTTCTAAATATGAAATATAGATCTCGAAAAATTATGAAACTTTATAGTTGACCACTTTTTTTATTCGAAATCATCTAGTCATGCAAAAGTCTGGTTCAAATGTCTCAAATTTGAAATTCAAATTTAAGCGACCTAGGGACGGAAAAACTTTCTAAATATGAAATGTAGATCTCGAAAAGTTATGAAACTTTGTAGTTGACCACTTTTTAGTTCGAAATCATCTAGTCATGCAAAAGTCGTGTTCAAATGTCTCAAATTTGAAATTCAAATTTGAAGCGACCTCGGACGGAAAAACTTCCTAAATATGAAATGTAGATCTCGAAAAGTTATGAAACTCATGTAGTTGACCACTTTTTAGTTTGAATCCGTTTAGGACCTCAAATAGTCAATTTACACTCCGGAAAAAAGGAAATGGGATATTACATTAGTAGTGTAGAGGGAAGGAAGGGTCGTAGCTACCGAGGTCAGCTTTAGTTCGAATCTTGGCGGCCGCAACATTTGGTGAAAAATCACCATGTGTAGGGATGTGGGTGGCTAGCCGGTGGGGTCTTACCTAATTAAAAAAATCTTTTGTTATTTTTTTGAATTTTAAAAAATGCGAAATCTGGGATTCACATTAGGGGCGGATCAAACGGGAACCGCCCCGATGTCATTCACATTACCTAATGTGCTTCCACATTAGGGGTGTTTTATTGGGTGGCGGGGAGCCACCCAATAATGTGCATCTTTAACGCCCCTAATGTGCCATTTTTTGTAGTAGTGTTAGGTTAGAGATTTGGTGCTCAGATTGAAGAGAAGGGAAGAGAACGGGTGGAAGTACTTGGTGGGTACTGCGTTGCGGCGAAGACACCCAACACTGGCTTAGGCGGCGGCGGCCGCCCACCGTTAATCTCGGAGAGCAAGAGGGGGTCGAGAGAGAACGCACGCTGGGGGGTGCGTTTGGTACAATCTCCCTTAAAAATTGCTAGCCTCGCCAACGCGAGCAACCTGTTTACGGCACACTTGCAAATGCTAGGGAAATGCTTGCCTAAAGATATTTAGAATTTTTTTTTTTTTTTCTCGGCGGACTTTTTCATTAAGATGAGATATTTAGAAATTTCATATAAATAATTATGAATTGATTGGAAAGAAAGTGTCAGGAGTTCATGAAAAATAATTTCATAAACCTTAAATGATTTTATGGTGAAATGCAATGTGGTGCGGCCAGAAAAAGATGGAGTTTAAATATCATAATTAAAATAATAAAAACAATCTTCAAAAAAATAAAATAATAATTATAATAATACAAGATAAATATATAATAAAATGTAATAAATGATGTTAAGTGCGGCAAAAAAAGTCGAAGAGTAGATCTTTAGCGAAGTTGAGGAAACTAAAATAGGCAATATATGCTATTGAAAATAATAGTACATGTGAATATAAAATAGGTAACACATAATGACATCATGTAGGGGTGGTTTGAAAAAAAACACAATAGAGATGATAAAATTCCGATCCGCATACGAGATATCTAAATTTCCTTGATGACAATTGTCATCTGCTCATGTGCACTGGTTGAAAGTCTGCATAAAAATGTAGTGATAATTATTTATAAGGGGTTAGATTGTGATTTAATGAGCAAGGTAGGAAAAAACTAAATTATAGAAAAGTTTTTTGACCATATATGTTTTTATTCTTGACATGACGTGGCCAGGATTAGAAAGAATTAAAAATCATATAAATAATAAAACATGGGTTAGTGTCGTTCAAATAGCTATGATTTTATTAATCTAAATTATTTCTAAATTATTTCGTTGCCAAAAGATATTATTTAAAATTCTAAGTGGACATAGTGTCGCAGGAAATGAAATTAAAAACATATTAACTTCGAAAATGAAACAAATAAATAATTCAATAATGTTCTTACGTAAATATCATTAGACTAATTATGAAATATATTTTAATAATAAATTTATTTAGAGCAATATGAATATTATTCACTACAAGTTTTTTCTAGTCATACATAAATTATTTTTTTTTTTCCTTTTTAGTACATAAATTACCTTTTTTTCTGACAATCAACCATGGCCTTGTTTAGATGGCTAAAGTCACCAGGAACCTTTTCCCCACTTTTTTCCTGGGCATCACATTAAATACACCAAATTTCATATGTTTCTCTATTAAATGTAGATAAAAAAAATAACTAATTACCAGTTTAGATGTACAGCCCAGCAGCATTCTTTTGCAGCCGCATCACCCATGGTAGGATGATATTTCCAGGCTAACAAACGAAACGTTGATGGCAGCTGTCATGACACTAAAATTTGCAGACACATGGCCCATATATACTGCATGTTTGGGCAGCACGTCACCAGGAAGCAGCTGGCTGGGCTTTTTTTCGTTGGGCCGATCAGCCCAGCCATTTCAGCAGTAGCAGCAGCTCCAGCCGAGCGAGCCATTTCCAGCCCAGCAGCATCGTGGTGCATCCCGAGCTTCTTTCGGCTGGCATGCATTGGAGGCTGTTCGTTCGCTTTGTGTCTGTCTTGAGGAGGTTCGCATGGAAACAAGCCCGCCCGATCTCTGGCGACCCGCATCACCCAGCACGTGCCAAATCCAGGCAAGTAGGCAACCACGTTGAGTGGCAGCTGTCATGACACAAAGCTGCATGCACACATGGCAGCAGATTACATGTTCAGGCATGAAGCACGCGTTTCAGTGCATAAGCCAATGCGGAGGATGCACGTGTCCATCGGTTCTTCAAAACGAAACCCCACACATTTTTCCTTCACGTCTCGTACAGTCCCCTTCAAAAAGGGGAGAAAAACATTAAAACACACTCATGACGGTGGTGGTGGACTAGCCGGGCTCGGGTGCATGTGAATATGTGATCCCAGCTAGAGTAGCAGCAACGACGCCGGCAGAGCCCGTCACACGTCTCATGCCGTTGAGACCCTACCATCAGCAGCACATGCAAGATAGATGCAGCTAGCTATACGTTTACCCAATCCCGCCGCCGCCTCTCGCCGTCAGCTCGATCGCACTAACCAACGGATTACACGAAACCGCTGTGACTGTGATGAGCCTGCAGGAGCAGCTCGTTCTGCTCACCGTTCCCCGGGACCGGGAGCGCTGCCGCATTCCGCGGCCAGCAGGCAGCAAACACGTACTCGGGGATGTTTCCTCTATCTTTCCTGGGACCGGGAGCTGAAATCTGTGAGGATGTTTCCTCTATCTTTCCCGGTAAAATCCATGGCCAAAGCGCCGCCCCTGGCAGACAGGCGATAGGGCCTGCATGCCCACCTGCTACGTGGCGCGATCGACGGCTGAACCGGCAGGCTCCGTGCGTGTGCGTGCGTGCGGCGAATCGGCAGGAATCAAGATGCGGCCGGCCGGCGGCGGGGACGCCAGCAAGTGTTGCCGTGGCACTGGCACGGCCTGGAATCTGGAGATTCAGGACTTGGCCCACATGCCGTTTCTTCTGTTTCGCTTGTATGCATGCATGCACACCTGGCCTGTCTGGGGCTGTGAATTTTGGGGACACTACCTGCATCGTTCCGGGATTATATCGGTAGTGCGTGGCAGTTCCCGTGTGTTGTGTTTTGACAGTCGCGGGCACATGCACATCAGTGGCGTGTAAGACTTGTCGGGCACGTGAGCTACTGCGACACAGTACTTAACCTACCACCGGTAGATTAGATGGAGCAAGGTCATCTTCGTTCTTAGATAAGGTTATATATACATATTTAATTCAATACCCCGCGCGTTGCTAGATTTAATTCAACTAGGAGTATACACTATTTTGCATAATGGAACTTTGTTCCCTTATCTTAAAAACACTTATGTGTTATTTTATTATATCAGATCCGGTAAAAAATCGACAAGATAATAGAAGAAAGACAACAAAATATTTGACTAGACTATAAAGGAATGAGTGATGAAACAAACAGCTTATGTAGATTGACATGTATGTTAATAGATTAAAGATTTAAAGTATTTCACAAATAGAAATGACATGGATATTTTTGTAATTAATAAGGGATGACATGAACTTCGTGGAGAATGACATGGACACCTTACATTAATAGATAGAATAATTAGCGATGTCACTTAGTGGGGAATGATGTGGATACCTTCAATGACAAGAGAAATCTTCTATTGGGTTTAGCTTTAAAAGAGTTATAGATTTGGATAGGCTAGCCTGAACATGAGCTATAGTCACGCCACGCCACGTCAAGGGATTAGATTTGGAGGGCCTAGCCGTCCACTCTTCCAGGATGATCAGATCACGCTGATTTAGAGAGCAGCACGAGTAATGCCACATATAGGTTGTATATATGTATAATGTTTGGTTCCACCTGTAGGAATCTTTTACGAGACATGTGATATATATCTCCACCAGACAGTGTCAACGTCAAACATATATCGTAACGATGCGAGCTGCTCCCTTTGTCCCACAATTCTTGTCGTTTTGAGATGGTTTGGGTCGTTTAGATTCATGTAGGAATGCATGCATCGACCCGGCCAACACCAATGTCCAAATTCAGTAAACATTGAATGCACCTGGTTCATAAACAGAGGGACTACGCAAAATGCGGACAATCATTGTGACTCGCTGGCGTCTCGCTTAAACACCACGCGGGCTTCATATATATCTAATGTATGACCATACTTCATGAATTAGTATTTGACGGTTAAATCTAGAGTTAAACATGGGGCTTATAGATGCTCGTAATGGTTAATTTGGTAAAAGATATTATGATTACAACTAAATGTTTTTTTTTTTTTTTTTGAGAATTACACAACACAGAAAGGTGTAAAACAATAGAAAATGGAATAAATACTCGCATTTGAGAGGGTACAACTGTCATGCTTGGAGTTGGAGGCTTGGAGCTCGAGCGGGCGGTGCCTTGCTTGTTTTGCTGCCTTTCAGTTGCAGTCGAGACTGGACAGGTTTGACCCATCAATACCACGAACACATGCACGACAACAATACAAGGAACAAATTTCTTTGTTTATTCTCTTTTCACGATGTATCATTGTGTTATTACAGAGGAAACGACACCCCCAAATCAAATAATCGCCACATACCATCTTGATTCTTGGAGCAATTTCTTCCAAGTACCATCTACTACTAGTAGCTTCTAGCTAAGCACCACCACAGAAACAACAGTTGCCGGCCTGCTTTGTTGCTAACAATGCCCCCTGAGGCCTACAGCGCTCGCCTTTCACTTTGGGCACGGGAGGAGGAGGACGCCCATTACTCCGATGATCCGGCACGAACTGCCTGCGCGTGCCCGCGCACGGTCTTCTCGGCCGCGCAAGCCTGGCGAGTCTCGCTTTCGCCTTTTCCCTGCGTGCTGGCTGCCGAACTTGCTCGCCTGCGTGCTCACGGTCACCACTCACCAGACGAGCTTCTCTACGGCCATGCCCTGGAGCAGCGGCCGCGCGTCGCCGCGCCGGCGCCAGGCGGCCACCGGACAGCAGCAGGAGGAGGAGGAGGCCGAGGAAGACACGCGGTGGAGGACGTCGAGGAACTGGTCCTCGTCGCAGGGGAGCGCGATTGGGCCCGGGGCGGCCGGGAAGCCGTACTCCTCCTCCGCCTGACGCAGCAGCTCCCGGAACGCCGGGTGGCTGAGGTGCGTCACCCGCACCACGAACCGCCTGGTGGATCCGGAGCCGGCGGCGGCCTTCACGCATACCGCCACGTGCCCCGCCGGCACTACCGCGGTGCAGGGACGTGGGGAGGAGGAGCCGGAGACGGCGTCCGCGGCGCGGCCGCGGGACCGCCACCGCCGCACGGCGCGGCGCAGCCACACGAGGGACGGGATCGTGATCGCCACCTTGCACATACTTGGCGAGCTGGAACGAGCTAGGCACGGGAATGGACTTGGCGACGTCGTGCGCGAACTGGACTGGATGGAGGCTCGGCGGGAACGGACGGGCGAGTGGCTTGCTCGGTTGTGCTCTTGACTTGGGAGAAAGCTGGCAGTCGCTTGATGCATGCCTTGTGTATCTGGGTGCGGAGCTGGGTGCGACAGGGTGGCCATATATATAGCCGCGCGTCGCGGGCATCGGCCACTGGAGTTGGCGGAGGAAGTGGCAGGGATTGGCACCAGCGGCGCGTCGTTTTTGGCGTGTGACGTACGTGCACCGGACCGGGACACCGCAGGTGACGCCGGTGGTGGTGCGCGGCGTGGCGTTACTGGTAAAAGCCGTAGCGGTTTTCCGTCGTTTCTGGGTGCCTACCTGCCACAGTAAGGAGTACCCACCACCCTGCATCCGCGGGTGACAGTGAGACCTGTGTGGCTGATGTTTTACATAGTCCTGTTTTACAGGCGCACATGTTTTTTCTTTAACACCATTTTCTTGGATCGTTTAGAAGCAGAGGAATAGCAGGACGTTTGCCCGGAAGTACAACACAGTTCATGAAATACAGTGAGATCTCGATGGATGGATGAACTAGCGGGGGTCAAAAGACTCAAAAACAATACACAGGGGAGAAAAAACAGCACAGGAAGAATAAGCAACAGTGACAAAGTTACACATTTCTCTTTCTTTTTTTTTTTTTTTTTAATAACACTGTCTATTGAATATCAACACGGAATGCAACATCTCTGTATCTTGCCACATGTTCCGAAAATCTCACTTTTTTTTTTTTTTTACAACAGAAGTCAGAAGATCTTACATTGGAGCTTCTGAGCAAGAGCCATTTTAGTCCTTGTTACAGTATGGGCCTTGGTCTCTGATATTATGGATTTAAGGTCAATCACATGGATCGAGCCACACAGCATCTCTGCAGTACCGGTTTTGCCTGAAGATTTGTGGTATGGTTCCTGCCATTTTGGGTGTGCCCGCCCCGGACAACCAAACAAAGGAGTGTGGCAGTTACTGGGAACCCGCGGCTACATGACTACTACCTCCTGTCCCATGGAGTTCGTCGTTTTTAACTTTTAAACTTCATGTGTTTGACCATCCGTCTTATTCAAAATATTTATGCAAATCATAAAATAAATTAATCAAGATTCAAGTATCTTCATTGATAAAATAAGTCGTAACAAAATAAATTATATTTGTGCAAAAAATTTGAATAAGACGAAGATCGAATAAGATGGCGCGGAATCCAGGGGTGACAAACTCGGTGGGACGTAGGAAAGTACCTCGAAACGTGACCACAGTCTTGGTCAGTCAACTGGTGACAATAATGTGATCATCATGCATCTAGTCACAAGCGTTCTCATGGTCTCATCGCTCGATATCATCCGTTTCAAAGTCCCTAGTGCTGTCCGGTCTTGCCTTGCCTTTGCCTATTCAGGACAATAATGCATGCTCAGCAAGAGAGTAGCAGAATTCAGAGGAAAATCATGGATGCTTGTGCTCAAACTGCTGATTCTGCTATATATGTACACGCACAGGCACACCGTGTCTCCAGCACCTAAGGCATGGGGGTGTACAGCCTCCTGCAGTCCTGCTTCGCCTAGTTTCCCCTGTTCACACATCTACGTGCGTGGTCCGTTGGGAAGCTCTGAACTCAATGCGTTGGCTCTGCCACTGGTACTATCTAAGCTAGGGGTCAGGGAGGACCATGCATGTCTCGCTAGATCGGGCCTGACTGCACGTTGCTAATTAATTTCACTCAGAAAAGACCAGCAATCGACATTTTTGAAATTCCGGTTTTGACAGAAACATACTAGGCCTTGTTTAGATGGCTAAAGTTTCTAACCTTTTTTTCCCACTTTTTCTCCATCACATCACATTAAATACACCAAAAAGAGCATATATTTGGGTATTAAATGTAGGTAAAAAATAACTAATTACACAGGTTTAGATGTACATTGGAGAGGCGATTCTTTTTGGCTAGTTTCTTCCATGATAGGATGATATTTACCACTAAGAACGAAACGCGTCTTCAAGATATACGATGTGACATCAGGTTCCAAATTTTAGCTAAACAAGGCCCTACTTTAAAACATGCAACCGGAATTTCGAAACAATTTACTTGTGAACTAAACTGGCCAAGCATCCAGACCACCAATCGACAGTGCGTGCGTGCTTTTTGAGTTCTCGGCCCTGGCTAGTTTATGACAGATTTCTGTATCTCAGTTGCTTGGCGCATACTATGCAGCAAGATATATAATCCGAAAATCCTGCAAAGTGCGTGCACCTAATTAAGATAGCAGACCACAGCATTACGTGGTGCGCTTTCAGCCAGAGGCCCTCTCAACCTCTCAGTGGCAGGCATTGGTAGGGATTGATATATATGGTAGGTCTCAATGACGCTGGTCCAGTCCAATTGGGCACGGCATCGTGCGCCTGTATGTTCAGCGCACCAAACGCTGAAGCTACGGTGTGCCCCAGCTAGTCGGAAACGTCAGTACGTCACCCTGGCAGCCGATGGATCGATATCTCTCCGTGCTGCTTACTACATGCAAAACATTCGGTGCCTGATGACCGATTTCAAACACACGCATGTAGGCATGTAGCATGTTTATTTGCAGACGTGACACGAGGAAATCAAGTACTACGACGATGCCAGTGGTGCCAGTGGCACACTGGCACACCAGGCGTGCTGTCCTACGACTTCGCGAGGTCTGATATGTCATCTCGTGCACTGCTGGTGTGGCCAGTGGGGCACTGCACAGCCGCCCAGGACAAAGGTCCAAGGCCTATGCCCCGCGTACAATTCGTTTGTCATATCCATCCGCTGGAAGCAAGGTTAATTCACCAAGGAGAAAATCGTGGCTGTAGCTAGCTAGGTGCGCGAATCATGTAGTTACAACTAATACGTGTACGACGAGGGGCTAGTGGACTGTGGTGATCTGTGGAAGATGGAAAGAGAAACGGATCGGATTAGGAAGCAACCAAGAACAAGGGGGCCGGCGCGCGCATATTTCGTATTTGCCTGGTCCAGCAGCTCCAGCTCTAGCGCCGTGGCGGCGCTCGTCAATGTCGTCATGGTGGTGACACCCGCCCGGTGATCACCGACACCACCCACCCGGCTGTGCCTGATCACGTAATCAGGTGCATGTGATCCTAGCCCTAGGCTTGTTCATATAGTACTGCGCTCTAGCTTTTAGCTAGGCATAGCCTATAGAGCGGCTTTCATTTCATCAACCTCATACCGTTGAGACCTCGCCATCATCAGCAGCACATGTCTCTGATTTGGCTGAGACTTCAGACTTGATAACTCCAACAAGCTGTCGATCGAAGTACACATGCACAATTCCGCCGTCAGCTCAATCGGCCGGAGCCAACGGTTTGCGAGGAAAACCAGGCCGTTCCGCTCGCGGTTTCCGGGGGGCGGCGCCCCGGGGCGCGCAGGTATGATCGCCCACACTTTCGGAGAGTCGAAGCCGTAAACACGCTCGCCACTGATCGATCATCCCGGCCTCTCGCTATCTAGCTTGCTAGTTTAATATGACCTACGGGATCAGTCTAGTTGCGTTGCGTGCGCGCGTGAACTGAGCTGTGTCCGGACCACGGAAAGCGTTGCCCGGTTTCGGCGCGCACACAGGAGATGGAGTTGCCTGCCGCGGGCGCCATGGATGGAAATGCAGGGAACAGCGACGCGGCATGGGATGGGAGCCTACTGTGTCCCACCCGTGCCACGGCTTACCTACCTCACGAGCAGGCTAGCAGCCATCGCGGCCGTGACGGATGCAACGCAACGCCAACGCTGAGATCTCGCGGCCGGCAGGGCGCGTGCTGGGTGGCGGCTTTGAGTGACACTGACAGCTCCCGCAAGCATGTCGTCGTACGCCCTCCGTGCAATCCCTAGATAGCTAGTAGTAGTACTAGCTGGCCTGCGCGCGACGGCACATCACATGGATGTGCGCCGCCTCTCACAGCGGCGACCGCGACAGCTGCTCAGCCAGCGTGCGCATACGTGCTCTCTCCTCTCGCAGTCTCACGGCCATCGCCGACCCGAGCCGCAGAGCCAAGGTCGCGTCGCTTTCGATGGTTTGTGCCGAGCTCGATCGCGCACAGTGCCGGACGGGCTGGGGAAACTGTGTGCCGCCACACTGCCGGTTTTGCTGCGTGGTGTGCATGCACGGGACGGGGACGCGAGCGAGATGCGGGGGCGGGGCGCGTGACTGGGACTGCTAGCTGCTGGGGGCTGGGCTCTCTTTTTTCCTTTCCCGTGTTTCTCCCGTGCCTTGCTGAGATAGGGGCTATCTGGCCTATCTTACGCAGAGTGGTGTGGCTGCAGCTGCACGTTGTTCCTGTGATGAGCTATCGCCACGTCTCAACAGGCGGAAACGTTTTCCGTTTGCTGTGTACCGATGCCAGTGCCCAGTGCGCTGTGCGCAGCCTCGTCTCCAGAGAAAAGATGCACCAATGCCAACCTCGCATTGATCTCGTACACGGGCCCGATTCAATCTGGAGCTGGGACGGCAACCTACACGCGAAACGCGCACAGGATTTCTGCACGCTGCTAAGTAGCGGTACTGCACAAGAAAGAAAGAGCATCGCGGAGAAGGTTGCTCGCCATGGACTCCGCTCTGCACCAAGATCATGGAGGAGGCTGCTGAGGCTGATATGGACAATGGCAAGGACACGCTCTGCAACACTGCAACTGCAGCACGAAGTTGCTCAGCGAGCCACGTTGGGCCGCCGACGAGATCCACCAGGACTCCAGGAGTTTTATCGCTGTGCCTCGGGCCGGTGTGGCGCTTCAGGCCCAGCGCGAGGTTGGGCTGTGTATGCAGGCTCCTCGACAGGGGCCCACATCACAAAATTTTAAATAACAGCTTCTCAATCTGCTGTTAAAATAATTTAAACATATGATTTTAAAAAACCAAGTCGGCCACCAAATTTGTTTCCGTTACGTACCCGTATTCTTGGAAATCTCCGTTTCCTAGCTGTAGTTGTTGCTGCATCCTGATGTCTCTTGTTTTTATCCAGAAATTTTCACCGTTAGTTTCTTGCTTCATTCTCCGAGACTCTCCTGTCTCTTCCCTTCCAAACTTTCTTTTCTCTCGGTAGAGTCTCGTGATGTGCAGCCTATCTATCATCTATATATACTTTATTCCCGTGTACCATCATCTATCATCATCATATACTCCCGTATACCATTTACTGCTTTCTGATTTAGCCACGTCAACCCATACTTTATTCCTGTACTATACCATTGATGACTACTCCCTCCATCAAAATTTATAAGTCGTTCGACTTTTTCCCTAAGTTTGACCACTTTCGTCTTTATTCAAAAATTTGTGCAAATTTTTATTTCTTTTTCGTGGGTTGTTTTGTTAATATAAAATCTTCAAAAATAGCTTAAATTTGATGATATTTGCATAAATTTTTTGAATAAGGCGAGTGGTTAAAAAGTCAAAACGACTTATAATTTGGAATGGAGAGTACTTTCTTATTTAGCCACGTGATCCCAATTTCTAGGTCGTCTGATCAGCCAACTATGGCCTGGATTTGCACACCATTGTTCAGTCAGTTCCAAAAACATTCTCACACATGGTGTAACATTTTGTTTACAAGAAAGCTCCTTCCAACCCATCCCTCGCCGCCTCCGTCTTGGTCGGCTCAATGCCGGTTGGGTCTCATCGCCACGTAAGTTGCTGCTTGCTTTTAGCCGCCTGCGATTCCCTTAATCTTTCATGTAGAAAATGCATTTTAGGGACTGTTTAGTTCCATAGTTTTGCCAAAAAAATTTGAGGTTTTGGCTTACCTTATTGCAAAATGAATCTAAACACAATGCTCTAAAACAACAAAATTTTGGCATTTTGCATTTGCCTTTGGGGCAAATGTATGGGCTATGGGGCATATGCTATGTGTGCATGATTAATTTTTTTGACATTAAATAAACACCAAGGTGAAAATTTTGACATTTTCCATTTGCTACACCAAAATATTTGGCATTTGATATTTTGTATTCCAAAGACATTTAAACACATCCTTAGCCGGCTGCACGAACGTCATCATGTACATCGTTTCGTTGATCCAATGATAAAAATGATTTTTGGCCGATTGCACGAATCATTTGTTTGATCGTTTCGTTAACATGACTTTTTGGCCAGTTGCACGAACGTCATCATGTATTTGTTTGATCGTTTTTCGTTGACCCAATTTGATAAAAAAAGGCTGCAAGGAAGTCACGTATTTGTTTGGTCGTTTCATTGGCCCAATAGCATCACCTTTTTTTTTTTTTTTTTTTTTTTTGTCTTTTTGAAACTAATAGCAACACACCAAGTATTGTTTTATCTTCTTCAAGTATTATAAACACAATGATATTGCTCTACTACTACTAGAGATCATGTCAGATTTCACGCATAGAAACATATAGGCATATATAGCTCTTTGTTGTGTGGTAAAAACAACAAAAAAAATTTACATGGGTCATCCGTCCATGTATCAGGAACTGCTGATCTGAGAATTAATACATGAAATACATTTTCCAAAGGAAAAGAAAGAAATGCATAGAGGCACACTACTAACAGGAGCAGCGCTGCCTTGGTTTCAGTTTCCACACATTATATTTCATTGCGCTTATCTTAATTTCCACACGCTCGTAACTATTATGTTCTTGACTATAAATGAATCACACGCGACGACGTATAAACCGCGGGATCAATGGATCAACCGCCTTATCAGGCAAGAATGTCGTCGAGACTTGTCATTCGGCCCGGCGAACTCCTTGACTTTTGGCGCGGCGAAGTCCTTGGCAATCGGCGCGGCGAACTCCTTGCTAATCTTCTGTTGCTTCTCAGCCTTGGCCTGCTTCTTGAGCTTGGCGAGCTCGATGTCGCGCGCCATCTTGCGACGGTACATCTCGGCGAAGGTGATGGGTTGGTCCAGTATGGGCGCCTCCCCGTCCCTCACGGCCAGCGGGTACACCGTCGCGTCGGGCGCCGGGTTCTGGAACGTGGCGATGGACAGGCGGCTGCACTCGGAGTTCACCACCGCCTGGTGGTCGGCGTTCTTGAACCTGCCATTGCTTAGGAGCTGCACACGAACGAATGGTCGTCATACGTAGACACTAGTTAATTACTAGCAGCAGTCCATCACACATCGCCGCCGCAAACGGCAAACGAGAGAACGAACGGAGACTACGACTCACGTGGCCGTGGTCGCCGAGGTTGACGACGAAGGCGCCCTGGACGGGCTTCACGGTGATCCAGGTCCGACCGCCGTCGCGTGTGGCCTGGAGGCCGCCGACGAGGTCCTGCAGCAGTAGTGTGATGGTGCCGGGGTCGGTGTGGCGCTTGAGCCCCAGCGTGAGGTCCGGCTGCGGGCACTTGGGGTAGAAGTTGACCACCACCTTCTGGTCCATGTCGACGCAGGCCTTGGCGAGCGCGTCCGTCTCAGACCCATGGCCTCGGAGAGCACGCCCAGGAGCTTGCACGCCAGGCCCATGAGCTGCTCGCTGTAGCGCTCCACCACCGCCCGCCACGCCGCCGGCTTATCCGGCCACCGCGAGTAGTCGCGCGCCTTGACCGGGTACGAGAAGTAGGTCACGATCTCACGCCAGTCCTGAACCGCCTCCCCTGCATGGAAAAACCAAATATAATCGTACCCGCATATATCTGCCATTGTACACGCGTCCGTCCATATGCCGGCCACGCTTAGAGCAACTAACTCCAAGAGAATAGGTAAAACAATTTGCATGTATACCTGGAGGTGGCTGGAGACGATGAAGCCGCCCTTCTTGCCGCCGGACATGTCGAAGCGGAGCTTGTCCTCGGGCGGGAGCGCGAAGAAGTCGCGCGCGAGGCGCGTCATGTCGGCCACGAGCGCGGCGTCGACGCCGTGGTCCACCACCTGGAAGATGCCCCAGTCCTCGCAGGCGGCGGCGACGCGGTCGCGGATCTCGTCCCGCCGCGCGCCGTCGTCGATGCCCTGGAGCGACACCACGGGCACCTCGTCGCTGAAGCGGTCGTGCGGCACCTTGGGGCGCTCGTCCTCCTCGCGCACGAACGACGCGCGCAGCGTCGACTCCCCGGACGCCGCCGCAGCCGTCGGGAGGAACGGCACCGTGCTGATGCTCACTGGGGCCATGTGCCTTCTCTGCGTCTCCGCCGCTCGGGTGTTATGCTCCGGGACGCGCTGCCGTTTGCCGCCGCTGCTGTTTACCACGGCGGGCGTCGTTAGCGTTATATAACAGCATGGGGTGGAACGCTAGCCGATCGAGGAGGAGGAGATCCACGGGACTGTTGCACATCCACTGTGCACTGAGAAGAACGTGGACTATAACAGTACTGCCAGATTTGATTAGTTTTTCTTTAAGAAATTGATGAGTGCCAGCTAAAATACATCTTTATATGGCAAATTGTGCTGTTGCCTAACTCTCAGCAAGCCTCAACCGCCGACTCGTGACGGGCGCGCGTGTACGTACATGTAGCTAGCTACCATTCCACGCACCCCATAACACCTAACCGCTTGCCCCCTGCCCGGCGACGACGCCACCGACTCAGGCCTTGTTTAGATGGCTAAAATTTTTAACATTTTTCTCACTTTCTCTCCATCACATCACATTAAATACACCAAAAGGCGTATGTTTGGAGTATTAAATGTAGGTAAAAAAAATAACTAATTACACAGTTTAGATGCATTCTTGAGGCGATTCTTTTGATCACGGTTACTCCATGGTAGGATGATATTTTACCACTAACAAGCGAAGCGTCTTCACGAGTGTATGATGTGACATTCGGTTCCAAATATTTGCCATCTAAACAAGGCCTTATTACAATGACATGACCTGACGCAAAAACCATCTTAATTGCTAGTATATTTGAATTTGTACTATTAGATAAATTTTTTTATTATTGTTGAAAAATGATAAAACCATATGGTGCTTGAACAATAATAGAACAAACAATGGAGTGGAGCTACCATTCCACGCGTGTACGTACGTGTAGCTACTCTTGTGGGGGATCACGCGGGGGCAGGGATGGGGGCAGCCGGAGCGGACACGGACAGGCCCAAGTCGCGTGGTCGATCCCCCACCAGCCAGTCGCGAGCCGCAGCGGAATTGGCCAGGGCCGTCAGCGTCAGGTACGGTGACGAGGTAGTTAAGTGGGCATGGCCTGGCCGGCCGACTACAAAACTCGTGGCGTTGGAATCGTGTTTTCCGGTAGAGCTACCAGCACGTAGAGATCAGATGAAATTGGGGTGGGATGGCACAAGAGCATATAACAAGTCGTGATCGATCCATCAAAGTCGTCGAGCAAGTCCCGACAAACTTTTTCGACACAGTAAGATTATTCAAACCACAACCACTACTGGCGGATCCAGGATTAAAAATTTAAAGTCCACCCATGGTGAATTTTCTACTGAGAGTTTGTGTGACAGAGTGATCAAATAATGATGTGGCAAAATAACGATGTTATATATCCATAGACCATGACACAATCTCACAAATGATTAGAGATTAGAGATGAATTTTTTCTTCAATAATTGGTCATAAATAAACATAAACAAAGGAACAAGTCAAACATTGCATGATTTATTTATTTAGTGATGATGAACGGACATACCAATCGAAGATTGAACACCAACTTTGTCGATCACAAAGGACGTGGTAAATTCCTTGTACGCGGCAGCAGAATCACTGTCAACCTAAAGCGATGTGTGCACTGGCTGATCGTGGTGGAAAGCGTGGAGGAATAAGGATTAGGACTTGGAAGCGTCAAGGAAAGTGGAGAGCGAGCCGGCCGCCGCCGGTCGATGAATCGCCATCTCATCTAGGATATGCAGTAGATATTTATTTACCTTCCTAATGGGCTCTGGTCGTGTGGGTTCCATCTTGTGGACAAAGCCCAACTGCCCCAACAATGGTACCTCTTCTTTCGGCCTTTTTACTCGTCTGCCCGTTCGGCCCAACCGCGCCAAGTGGCCGACGCCGGCGTGCCCATCCGGCGACGGGCTCAAATTCTGGGGCCACGAGTGGGAGAAGCACACGGCACTTGCGCCGCCAACGTCTTCGACGAGCAGTCGAGCAGAGCACGGCTACTTCCAAGCTGCGCTGGGCCTCCGCGACCAGGTCGGCGCGACGGCGTCCTGGCCGCACCCCCGCGGCGGCTACTACACTACACGATGGGCCAGATCAAGGGCGCCATCCAGGAGGTCACCGGCTTCGTGCCCTACGTGGAGTGCAACCGGGACGAGGCCGGCAACAGCCAGCTCTACTTCTGCGTCGACTGCCCCGTCCTCCCCAGCGGCAGGCCCTGTGGCAACAGAATCGAATTCCCAGCGTTCTAAGATGGTAGTACTAACTGTTCTCGTCTGTTGTCCATTCCTCAGTCTTCAAAGTTTTTTTTTCAAAGAAAAGGAGCCGATCGACTGTGTTGAAGAAATGATGCAGTCGGTATTATAATTTGTCAGTGATTCAGAGAACAATTCATAAGTTCAGTCACAGTCACACTAGCGTGTGTGCTTTTTTTTTGTTGTTGCACGCACATTCAGTGATTCAGAGAACAACATGTTTTTTTTGGCATCTTACCTGCTTTCAGCAGCTGCAGACCACACATAGTCTATCTGACGTTGCGTCGCACATGCGCATCTTGTTGTCCACGCGACACGCCTTGCAATTCAGGCCGCGAATACGAAACCAAAGCGTGCACCGGGCAGGGCATTCCATTTTTCAGCTTTTTGCCGTCCAAGCTAGAGGACTATCTACGAAGCGTAACAAACGGAGACGCCTCGACTGATTCCAATCCAATCAGAAAACATAGTAAAAGCCAGACAGACAGAGACTCCAAATCAGAGAACAGGACGGCAGACAAAACGCAGAGCCAAATTCTTATACTACTACCTTTTTCTGGTGCTTGGTTGTGAACTTCGAATCTACCGAAACATATGCTACCTTGCAGCCATCCCGGTCCCCAATCGTCGACAACAAGGTCTAACAAAACAAATTCGACTAGGAGTAGTCAACCAATGAGACCATTACACATGAAAAAAAAAAAGACAGAATAACCTCAGTAGCCAATGAAGCCAGGGCTTTCCTGTTGAATAGTACTAGCAAATACAACAATGCAAACCAATGCAAACATGGCACACATCACTTTCAATAGAAGTGTTTTATTAGCTTCTTTGTAGTTCGTAAACTCCAACAAGCTACAAACAGAACAACAATAGAGACGGAGCAAAATTTATGTGTGGTGTTAAAACAAGGCCTGGTTTAGAAACCGGCGACAACTTTGGGGGATGTCCAATCTAGCCCCCATATAGTAATTAGAAACTAACAGCAGAAACAATCTGGAGCATCTTCCTACAGGCTGGCACCAAAAAATATTCTAGGCTGCAAAACTTAAAAGCCATTCAAGATCATCGTTCCTTTATTCGCTTGTGGACTGATTTCCATTTCACTTGCTTCGCTTCAAACAGATGCAGCAGCTTCCTGCTGTTTGTTCGCAAAGGCGATACCCTTCTCAATGCTTCCCTTCAACTCGCCCTTCAGCGCCTCAAGTGCCTTGGCCTCGTACTCAGTCACTCCCTCGACGTCCGCTGATATCACAGATTCAACACCGTTCTTGCCGAGCTTGACTCTTGATGCGAAGAATGGCAGATCAGTGATCTCGGACTGAATAAATGTGCACTCATAAACATCTGGATCGCCAGCCAGCTAGCGAAGAGCGACTTCGACAAATCTGGCAGCAGCATAGGCCATGGACAGAGTAGCAGACCCAGCACCAGCCTTGGCCTCCACCACCTCTGTCCCGGCATTCTGTATCCTCTTTGTCAGATCCTCAGTTTCCTCATCTGTGAAGGTGACAGACGGCCTGGTCTTCGATAACAGTGGCAGAATTGTGATACCAGCATGCCCACCAACAACTGGGACATCAACATCAATGAGCTTAAGGTTCTTCTTCTCCGCCACAAATGTGTTAGCCCTGACAACATCCAGGGTGGTAACCCGAAAAAGCTTCTTGGGGTTGTATACACCCTTCTGCTTCAGAACCTCAGCTGCAATCGGCACCGTGGAATTCACGGGTTGCTGATGATATGGATGAATGCCTCTGGGCAATTGTCCATAACAGCCTCAACAAGCGTCTTGACGATGCTTGCGTTGATGTTAAAAAGGTCATCACGAGTCATGCCCGGCTTCCTCGGGACCCCAGCAGGGATGACAACAACATCCACGCCCTTCAAGCAGTTGGCTAGCTCTGAGGGCCCAGTGAAGTCAAGAACCTGAGCAGGCGTGTTGCAGTGGCTGAGATCTGCAGCAACTCCCTTGACATTAGCAATATCGTACAGATGCAACTCCGACACCAAGGGAGACATCTTAATCAGCAGGCCCAAGGGTTGACCGATGCCACCAGCAGCACCCAGCACCGCCACCTTGTAAGATGCCTGCGGAGATATCTGAGATCCAGACTTTGCCTTGGGCACAATCCTTGGAGCAACAGCTGCCCGAAGGGACGCATTCCTGCCCAGGAACGATGACTCAGAGCCAAAGCCCGGCACCTTTAAGCCAGCGTAGCTTGTGGCTCCAAGGTTCCTCGGCTTTTGGATCAGCCCAGCTTCGGCGCTGACTGAGACAAAGTTAACCGTTGACGCCATGTCTCACTGCAGCAACAAAATTCCTGTCAGGTACATATGCAGGTGAGGCAGATGGTAATTCAAGACAGAGTGATAACTTCAAGAATTGGATTCAAAAGCACTAGTAATAACCGAGAATGAAACATGTATCAAGCAGGTCATCTATGTAGGACAGCAGTAAAAAAAAAAAAAAAGAGCTTTCTTCTGAGTATCAATAACGTAAACAAGAACAGGCACCAATACTGGGAGTGGGAATATCAGATCCATCATGGCCTTGAGTAACAGTAAATTAATAATACATTAACATATATGGAAAATGTAAAAAATGTTCGTGGGTTGGTCTGACTCGCAGTAATAACGTGAATCACTCAACAGAAGTTATCATATGACTGAGTTTCCCAATGGGGTGTCGTATCTATCTCAGAGAAAGCAAACGTAATCCTATGCCTGATTTGCGCGCTCTCTTGGTTTGAAATCGATGCTAACATTCCTAATTGCTAGTATCACTAACAAATCAAGCTACCCTGCTAGAGCAAATTGCCTTCCAAAGCATAATCCGATAGCCGAACAAATGTACAGGGAATTCAACGGAACGGAATGAAAATCCAGCAGAAGGCGGAAACGTGCAGATCAACAGGCACCCTGCCCCGACCGAGGGAAGGAGTGGTTGAGCAACAAGAAACGGAGCAGATCCTACCTGCAGCGACTGCGGCCGGGATCAATCTAATCGAAGGAGAAGCAGAAGGGGAGAAGATGGGGCTTCGTCGGTGGCCTTACCCTCGCGTGCTCCTGGGGCTGCTTTTGGCGGCTCCTTTTCCTGGCTCCCCTGGCGCTCGGGGCAGAAGGCAGGGCAGCGCGGGGGGCGTAAGGCTCGTGAGCAGCGTTGGCCCTCTCGCGCTCGCCTTCAGTGGTATAGAAAAGGGGCAGCGCGGCGCAGTGCAGTGCAGGGCAAAGAGCGGCGGCGGGCCGTGGTTTTTCTATTGCGCCCGACCAACGGAAGGAGACGGAGGCGGCGAGGGGCGACGTGCGGTGCGGCCTACGTAGGAAACAACGGAGGGATTCTCAGCCCACCGACCGTCCGCGCGTGGACCCGAGCCCCTCGATCTTTTCGGACTGGTGGCCCTGGTGTGCCGGTGTTTGGGGGCAGGTGCCGGCCACGGCGGCCAGCGGCCAGCCGCCAGCCGGACCGGACAGGCCGACGTCGCGTGATCCCCCACCAGCCGCTGCGGAATTGGCCAGGGCGGCCGACTACTGCAAAACTCGTGGCGTTGGAATCGTGTCTTCCGGTAGCGCTACCAGCACGTAGAGATCAAATCAAATTGGGATGGCAAGAGCATATAGCAAGTCGTGAACTCGTGATCGAAAGACGTGGAAAGTCCCGACAAACTTGTTTGACACAGTAAGCTGATTCAAACCACAACAGAAGCTGGTCGACACTGTAAGCTGATTCAACCCAAAACAGAAGCTGGAATGCCATCGCGTAACTTAACTTACAAGAACGTATGGCATTCCTTTGGCCAATGTAGGCCAATGTAACACATATATATCTGAGTAATAATTTTCTTTACTGATCAGCGCAGGCGTGCAGGCTGCAGTATCAATTCAAGGGTACAACAATAGCCGGAGTGATCTCCACTAAAATTTCAACAACAAATGACAAATTCAAAAACAATCTAAATGTAAGAATAACTATATCCTTTTTGGCACGCTGGTAACTATTGCTATTTTCCTTTTATTTGAAGTGCCGTGCAAGTGACATGGTGGTACAACACGAGAGAACCAAAACCCTGTTGGTGCTTTCTCGTGACATCCTGTGGTACAGTCTTCCAGGTGACAAATTTGCACCCGAGAAGAGCAACTGACATTATCAGTGGTAATCATGCTAAACCAGTAGATTGGCAGAAATTGCCATTGCTGGATAGTAACTCCCAGCCACACAATTTTTTTCTCTGCTAGACTAGAGATATGATTCATACCGCAGAACCAGCTGGGTCCAAAATATTCTGTAAGAAGCATGCCTTGGCAGAAGGGTCGGTCAAAAACTGGCCTAAAACTGCAATTGTTGCCGTGTTGCTCCTTATTTTCTCTATTCCCCTTGAGATCATGCAAATGTGGTTGGCCTCAACAACGACCATGGCCCCATTCTGTGAAACTGAATAAACTGCTTCGGCTATCTGTCTTGTCATCCTTTCTTGAACCTGAAGCTTGCACCCATAGAAATGAACCAATGCCTGAAAATGTGACCGATCAATGCCTTCTCCGCTTCCATTGTCAAAGTAACCAATGTGAACTACTCCGTAGAAGGGCAGAAGATGGTGCTCACATTGAGCACAAAACGGCAAATGCAGCTCAGATCGGATTGCTCCATGATCAGCTGTGCCTCCACCTGACTTCTCATATAAGCTAACATTACTAAGTGTAAAGCCATTCAGTTTCACATCTAGTAGATTACATGCTCTGAACTTCATCAGCCACTGCACATAACGCTGAGGAGTGCCTAAAAGCTCTTTCCTGAGGGGGTCCTCTCCAAGTGATAAGAGCATTGAGGTTACTGCAGAAACCATGCCATTAGTTGAGCTCTTCTTGCAGAGCCCATTAGAGAGTGGAACCTCATGAGACCTTAAGGGACACCAAGGAATAGAGACAGAATCGTCCTCAGCCTCCATGTCTATGCCCCTAAGCTTAAGAAGAGCCAAGAAGTCACTCCAGAATGTGCTACTTTCACCCTCAAAAACTCCAGAGCGAGATGAATGTGAAGTTCTAATCCATCCTTGCAAAGTCTTGCATTCCAAGTTTTCTGGCAAAGGGATGTGCCAGCACTGCAGAGCAACAGCCACACCAGCAGGTTGAATGCTAGCATGCAGTGCACCACAGACTTCGTTAGCTAGTCTTTGTGGGTTTTGCAATCTCTTGGCAAACACGTCAGATACTCTAGAAAGCTTGCTTAACCCAACCACCCTTCCACTTGAGGGGACATACCCAACATGGCATTGTATGCTGAATGGAAGCAAGCATGACTCACAGTATGAGAAAAGTTCAATATCTCGAACAACTACTTGCCCGCCAGTTCCACCAGCAGACCCAGTCCTTTTGTCCACACCAACCTCTGGAAACAGAGCACCCTGCACTATGTCCTTTACTTTTTGCCTGTAACCTGTAGATTTAGATATATGTTAAATACATATCAGGAAGCAATAAAAACAAAAGTAGAGATGATGAATAAGAACCCAAATAGCTTCACTAAATCAAAAGGTTGTGCAAAAAAGAAAAGAACACCACTCAAGCAACATATGAAACTTTCAAATGTTACATGGTGAGTATTAGTCAATTTACTAACAACTTTTTGGTACAAAACGGTGCCAGTGCACCATGGTAACCCAACGGTGCTTCATGCCTGGTGGTATAAACAGTTATTGAATAAGAACACAGTGACAACCTCTACTACACTTGACTTGCATGGGAAGAGATTATCCAGATTTCGCATGGCTTTTTTTTAGTAGAGCAAGAATGATGTGGTTCACGTCAAGAATTTAAAACACAGTGAACTACTCCCATGTGAGAATCTTAAAGAAAGTATCTTTTTCAGACGAGATTAGCACAAATTGTTGAATAGAAGGCTGCCAATTACTCACATATGAAGAATCTTAAAGCACAGAGGAAAGATTAATTGCCCTAACAAGGCAGGATCTATCACTTCCAAAGTGAGGTTAGCCATTGGAGAATAATTTCTGGTTGTTCAAATTGTTCAATTCCATTCAATCTGTAAGTTTTATAGTACCAGAGAGACCGAGCTTCTTAGCAGCTAAAGCCTACCAGAAGTGTAATAAATTAAAAGGTTTGAATATGTCAAATTTCCACTTGATTTCAGCTTTGGAAAAGAGATACTATCCTTGGCTTGTTTGCTCAAAGTTGCAATTTGTACTGGGATAGGAGTTAAGCTCTTAGCAGGTCTACATTTTTATAATTGAAAACAAACGGCAGTACCTATTTCGAAAGAAACAAACAGTAATCAAAATACCAAAGCCAAGTTGTAATATAGCTGTCAATGGCCATTAAATAAAACAGGACTAGAAAAGAACATGACAAGTAAAACGTCTCACGTGTCAGATGAGTACATATAATAATGGATGGAAGACATCAAAGAAAATAAAAACACAGAATGAGGTTCTTTCAACGGACAAAAAACTATTATACTCAGTTGCTGGCAAAGGTAGCAAAGCTGAAGAGCGAGAAAGGGATAGTACCCAGTTATGGTAAAACTAAAAGTTAAAGCAACAAAGCAATGCAATAAAATCACATTAGTAATTTGTGACGGAACTCAGAAGTGCTGATGTTCTTAGTAGTAGAGGGAAAATGGCCATGGAAGTGGACGAGCTAGTGGCTTATGTTGGGATTTAACATGTATGAAGTCATCAGTGAAGGACTATTAAGTGGCAAGTGAAGTCCCCACACATCACTGTCCTAAATGTTAACTACAAAAGCCCGCTAGTGTGTTGTAGCTTCTGACAAAAAAACCCAAATACACCACAGCCATAACGGTTAACTATGAAATTCCCTAGTGATATAGCTTGAGATAAGCTGGACTAACCAGAAGACACTAATAAGATACGCAGTAAGATTGGCAGTCTCTCACACTGGACAGCAGCTCATCATAGCAATAACAGTGAAACAGCCACCTACCCACTCGAGTCAAAGAAGCCTTAGGTGGTCGACAGCTAATTTTTCAAACCGTGGCTTGTCATTTGTCAATACCAGAACCGAACGCGTGACGACGTGAGCAATCTAGTAGTCGACTAGTGAAGCCTTACCAGCACGACTGACTAGGACAGATGCCAACGACCGCCCGCACCAAACCACGCTCAGTTTAGGAATTTGCAAGGGAATAATCCCTGGCTTCATCGCAAGCATCAAGCACACCTCGTCGTGAGATCCGTACGTTTTCAAATGCCACACGGCGTTGTTATTCTCTTCTCCACTAGGCTCTCTAGCGCGGTGTACACGCTCAAGACCACCACTCCACTACGGCAGAACAGCCACGGATCAGGGGAGGACGCCATTTTTGACACGAAGCACGCGGACGATTGTTACCGACGGATCCACGAAGTCGGGGAGCAGGAAAACAGAGAGGGGAAGCGGTGGGTCCGCCGTACCTCGGGTGCCGTCGCGGAAGGCCTTGGCGACGCGCTTGGGCGTCCGGCGCAGCCCCTCGCGGCGGTCGTCCTCGCCTAGCCCCAGCAGCAGCGAGCGCACCGCCGGCTCTATGGCGTCGCCCGCCGCCGCGGCGTCCCCGGCGAGCAGGCCGAGGTCGCCGCTCTCCTCCTCCTCCTCCTCGCACGCGGCCGCCGCGAGGTAGGCCTCCTCGAGCGCTCCCATGGCGGTGGCGGTGGCTGTATCCACTGCCCGCGGCGACTATTATTAGGACGGGAGGCGGCCGCGAAACAGAGCAGCGACGAAGGGGCAAATGAATAATAAAAAGAGGTGAGGAGGGACTGAACTGCGTAGCGACGAAGCGATGGGGTTGGGTGGGGTGGGGTGCGGTAGGGGAGCGGGTGGACGCTGGACGGACTCCGGGACCCGCCTCGAGATTTTAAAAGTAATATTTGGTGTGGAGGAGCTCGTCGGTCAGGGCGTCCACGCCATCAATTTTTTTTCCTGGGCGTCGATTCTGTGATGAACGGTTCGGCGGCATTGACTTTGTGCGCCAGACGGGCCTGTGTGCAGGTAGTGTTGTCGTCGGCTGATTGGCCCATGTGCTTTGGGGCAAAATCGTTGGACAAGAGCCCTACCGTAGGCTGGCCGCTGTCGTCTCTGGATTTAATTTATTTTGGTCACGCTGTCGTCTCCTCATTCGCTGTGGTTCACTGGGTCCATTGGTCAGCTGCAACTGAGAAAGCTGCATCCCTCCTCTCGTATCTCCGAGCTGCTCCACTCTCTCTCTCCCCAATCCTCACCCTCCGTCCCGAAACTCTCTCCTATGTCTCTCTCGACGCTCTCTCCGTCTCTCGCGCTCCCTCTCCCGACGGGAGCAGGACGGCGGCGGCTAGGGCAGCATTAGCGCGCACTGGCGCGCCGCGCCCAGCGAGCGCACCCCCGGCGCATGTGGGTCGACCAGGCACAGGCCACCGACGCCACGCGCGCGAGCACGCACCCCGGTGCCCGGCGTGGAGGATGTTGGCGGGCAGATCCAGGTGCGGAGGCCGCCGGCGTCGCGCGCGCGAGCAAGCCCCGCGTGGCGGCGGCCACACCAGCAGACACGCCCCGGCGGCAGCCGCAGACGCCGGTGAGCTCACCCTCCCTCCTCCTTGGTGCTCGCGGATTTCTTCTTCCTCTGGTGATTTTGGGTTGGACATTCATGGGTCTGGTGCTTTTGCTTTCGAGTTTCTTGATTTTGAATCTGGTGTGTACAGCAGCTCCGACGAGAGAGGCCCTCGTTGCGGCGGCCCCGGTGAGGTAGGCGGCGGCGGCGCGGTGCAACGGTGCGGGTGGGGCTGCGGCGACTTCCTCTCTCTCCGCCTCTCTCGACGCGGCGCATACCAGCGCGGCTCCGCGCCGGCACGGGCAGGCACCAGCAGTGGGTGCGAGCGCGGCAACCGGCGCAAGCGGCCTCGGTGGTGGGCGCTGGGGCGGGGTCCGTGTGGCCCTGGTCCATCGGTGCGGCGACATGGTCTCGACGGTTGGCGCGGCAGGCTTGTATTTGCTTCCCCTGTTTCCTATTTTCCTCAATGCAAAAGAAGAGTCTATCCATGTTTGAAGAAAATATAGGAGGATTTCATGTTAAGAAAAACCTGTGTGTCTAAACTTTGTTTCTAGACCACCTTTTAGTAATGTTTCTTCTTTAAGGTTGAAGACATGCTAGTGGCATTTCATAAATGGCATGAGAAATTTGAGGTAGCACCCACTATTGCTGCATACGACAAGATCATCTCTATCTGTTGCAATTCATCAAAGGTAATGTTGCAAGCATTTACAGCTTTCTTGTTATCTGAGTTGAATGGATGATATGTTATCAATCTTTAACAAATAGAAAACAGCGGCAGTTGCTAAACTACGCCTGCCATTTGTCCCCAGGCATACAAGCGTTGCTTCTATGTTAGTCATATTCATAAATGCTTATATTACCATTGCAATTTTGCCCTCTGCTGGCTTGTGTATTGCTGAAACAACTTTATGTTTCGATTCTTTTCGAAAATATATTGGATGATCAATACATGTTTCACCTATTATTTCATTTGTCCATCTGCCCTTATGTTTTATTTTTGTTAATTTATTTGAATTGGGTGTTAGAGCTGCCACTACCACACTGAAGGCAATGTTTCTTCTTGCTTATTTGAACATGGATGATTTTTGTTTGGTTGCTTGGAGCGTTAAATAATCTGGTTCTTGATATTGGGTGAGCTGAGAAAAGCACAAAGGTGGCACCAGTTTAGTTTAGGTGTTGCAGCACATCTGTTTAGTTTAAGTGCGCATTCTCGGTATCAACTACCAGTACCAACTTCAAATATCCTTCAAGTTTAATTTTTCCTTTTGTTGAGTCTCAAAAACATTTCCTTGCAATTGGCACCGGTTTTGCATCAGTTTGTCGCTGAAATTGTATATTAGAACTTAAGTTTATTTATCCCACCTCAAACCGATATTTTATAGATACATGTGGATTTTGGAAATGAGCTTAGCTTACCTCCAAGATTATGCCCTTATGGGCCTTACCATGTGAAGTTCACATCTTTGTTCACAAGCATGTATGATTGGGTGAAATGATTCAATTGGCACATCGAACTGGATTTACACATGCGGTCTGCTACATCAAGAGCTAACCCGATCTGCAAAGAATATTAAATTAGTTACAATTGCTGGGAAGTATCGATGAATTCATGCATACCAAGCAGGTTTCTGTTACGCCTTTAGCAGGATATGTTTTGGGGCTGCAGGTCAGAAAACAATGTCATTTTGAGCTGCACTGCCACACTAAGCATTTGTGAAGGTGTTTCAGAATATTTAAATTAGACACAACAAGCATAAGCACCTATTTGACCACAAGTTTTTTAGTGTGAACTCAGCCTAAAACCAGGTCAAAACACAAGTACTGCTACACTTTCTCACGCTGTTTAAGCTGAAATTTGATTGCTGGTAACACTATGCCACCTATCACAAGTTTATAGCAAACTGAAAGATATACATGTTAGGCAAACTCCACTTTGTATTCCAAGGCCCAGCATCCTAGCAATATACAATTATACATTTACAAGGGTATGAAAAGTGCCCTGTTGAAAGAGTTCAGGATGGACAACTCAACTATTGGAAATCTGACATTTAGCAATTACATTTTTCAAAAAATATTCTTTTATGTGATCAAATGACACCTCATCATCATGATCTATAATCAATATTTGCTCCTATTTTGCTGGCCCGCCCCATATATGATTTGATTGGCCACCACAATTTGAAATTAAAAAGTTTAAACGTTCAGAAGCATGATAAGTTTATTTGTAAAATTGAAAGATGTAAGTCATGATACTGGACACCTGTTATTTTTGGCCTCATGTGAAGCTCTTGTTTATTGATCCCTGTTTCCAGTTTGAAGGTGCTTACAATATACTTACAGATGCTGAAGAATCTGGGGAGATATCAACTGTAAGCCTGTATAATTCTATAATGCTAGGATATTATAGGGAGGTAAATTCTTGGGTTCCCATTTCTTCCATTTGTGTGTCCTGACGTTGCAAACAATATTGTATCCGTTCAGTCTTGAATGTACTGTGGCCCTTTAATTGGCCATTGTCTGCACATTTGTTCAGTTCTGTTGATATCCATGCTTCGTCAGTACAATGCATATAGATTATAGACCTATGAAATGACACATGGTTGCCTTGCTTGTTCTGTCTGTACGTATTTCTCAAATCTGTAACCCAAAACACAAGTGTATAACAATTCCAGTTGTCATGTGCAGCATTTTGTGGATCTGTATAAAAAAGTTCATCAAGTTGCAGATATATATGAGAATGATATTCTGAAATGACTTCTCTTTCTTTTAAACCTCTTTTGGCTCTTCTCTATAACCTTGAGCTTGTATTTGTGCAGAAAAACTATAATGGAGCACAAATGGTCATGTCTCAAATGCAGATTGCTGGAGTAAAACCAGATTCTGAGACATTCAGTTATTTGATAGCGAATTGTGAGTCTGAAGAGAACATTTCTAAGGTTTGCCACGCACCATTGCCACTGTGTCTGTTTATATGGGGTTCGTTCCTTTGTGGAAAAGCACACGTCTTGGTTCTGGTGGATTGTCTTAGCAAAAAGGACTAAATCTGAGCTAAGTACTACTTGAAAAATTCCTTCTGCTGATATCACCTTGGCATATCCTCAGTTAATCAGAATTTATTTGGATTGGTGAAGTTTGTTTGATCTTGGATAAGTCTCCCTGCAGCACAACACATCTTGCACTGTTTCCTTTTTTTTTTTCATTTGGATTTGGTGATGACAGGTTCTGTACCAAATATTATGACACTAATGAGTGATGCCGGTAGTGTAGGATGTATGCTTGTTAAAAAAATAGCAGTTTTAGGTGTGTTCATGGTCAGATACTCAGTTAGTTGTGCTCCTTAGTGTTTTGATTAGCAGAGTGTCCTTGGGTAAGTTCTAATTCTACCTGTTCTTTTGTTTGTTCCCTGTTACAATAGTTAAGAGCTTATGACATTGATCACTCAGCACATAAGTTCTACCACTACCTGTGCTGTTTCTGTAACGGTTGTAAGCACCTGTGATCCTTCTTGATGGCATATTTATGGTAGTATAATAGTTATGTCTGATTCTTCTTTTCCTAAACCGTATACAAGCTAAGATTATTATTATGGCTGCTTTCTGCTTGATTTTCACAGAAACAAGTCTTCTTTCTAGCTAAGATTATATTATGGTTGTTTTCTGCTTGATTTTCACAGAAACAAATCTTCTTTCTAGGCATATTTTGAAATTGGTTTGTATCTTGATTATCTATTTCTATTTGGTGCTTAATTTATAGAATTATAGGTCAGCCATCAACAAAAGAATTGAGTGTTAGTAGCTTGCTGTTTTATATTCTCACATGTACTAACATATCGTGTAGTTGTCGTTCCCTTATACACAGCCACTGAAGCGCATGAGACTGGCCAAGATATTATGGCAGCAACTTCATCAACAAGCGTTCAAGCACACACCGATAACAAAGCTAGAGGATATATTGTCCCCAGTCCGTAGCTCTGAGCCAGATCGAAGTTGGAAACTTACTTAGCGGCGCTAGAGATCAGAGGCACCTCAGGAACTAATGCCAACTTGCTACTGTGACTTTTAGTATATGCACTATGTTGTGTTATGCCATCTCATAAACTGCCTCCTCCGTGTTCTATCCTAAGATTGTTTTGTGTAACATTATGTACTGTTTGGATGATTACCGTCCCGATATATATATATATACACGTACATATATCTCTCTTGCAGCTAAAACCGTCGTATTCGTTTTTGTTAACATTATTACATTTACCGGATAAAGCGTGGCATGTGACTTCTTAGCGTGGGCGCCAAGTATGAAATCACTAGTGTGTGTTGGATCAGGAATCCAGGATCGCCTCGCGTCGCCGCCGCCACGCCGACACCTCCTTCCCTTTCAGCGCCCTTTTGGACTTTCGTCCTCTGGATCGTGGAAATGGGCCAAGTCCAAGATTTTGTGTGTTGGTGCCCAAATACGGAGAGGGCCGCGCGGATTTATAACGGGAAAGGTGGGCCCACCAGGCGAGAGAAAGGCCTGCGTCGGACGAGGGAGAGGGCCCAGCACGTGGCACGCGTGGCCAGATTTGCTGAGCCGCGGGGTCCAGCGGCAGTGAGACTAGCGCCGGGTCGCTGTCCCCTTGGGTCGCGTGGTGACTCGCGAACCGCGAGTGCGGGGTGGGTGGCTTTGCTCTCCTCTCCGGCAGGTCGTCGGCTGACATGAGAGCAGCGGTGCCGTGGTACGCGGCTTACCGTGTTTGGATCAGTCTCGTTGTGATTTCTTTCTTTTTAAAAAAAGTCAGACGTTGTGATTAGAAGTTATACATTTCGACACAGCGAATATTTAGATGCACAACAAAAAGTATGTGACCAGAGAAACCAAAAACAACTTATAATTTGAAATGGAGTACTAGATATTGTTAGTTTTGTAATCAAATATTCTATCGAATTATCATAAATTTATAAACATAAAATATGATAATGTAAACTAAATGAATGACCTTAGTATAATTTTGGAGAATACACCATGTTACTGTTTGGATCCATTAACTACTAAGAGTTAACTACATTAGTACATAGCTAAAATTAGTTGCTATTAGATAGTTTGATCCAACTAATAAAATAATGATTAGCTAAGTATTTAGCCAACATTTTAGTTAACTATTAGCTAGAGCAGAGCTAATTATTAGCAACTCTATTAGCTTTTATGAATCCCAGCATGGTCTTATAAATGAAAACATAGATAGTAAGCTCAAAGAAGCTAGCTAACTACTATTAGGTCCTGTTTGGATCCATAGGACTCAAAAAAAATGATTGATTTTTAGTCTTTAAAGGTCCAAACAGGTATACTAATTGTTAGTCCACCAGTTATTATGTACTAATTGTTAGTCCATAAGCCCACATATGACATATATGAGCTAATAGGATTAGTTGTTAGTCTTAATCCACCTAAACAGGCTCTTAGCTAACTGGTGATAAAGATTATTGTTATAGTTGTTAGTTGGGAATTAGCTAGGCTATATTAGTTGATCCCGACTGGATCCAAATGAGTTAACTATCAACAACTAACTATTAGCTCTATAGATGCAAACAAAGTTGTAAAAAAATTTAATTTAGACATTGTTAGCGTTTGGACTACAGAAATATATAGTGACATACTACTATCTAATAAGATTTGATGCCATAAAGTTTTGCAATAAACCTTGCAGACTCTAAACTACATAATTGATCACCATTGTTATGATTTTCATAAATGCCATAAAAGGATACATAGAGTGGCATATAGGAGTTACAAATCTCGTTTTTATGAGGTAAATTGGACCTGTTAAAATAGTTCGAAGAAGATATTCGAGGTAAAATTCTATTTGTGGCTAAACGGATAAAGTTGGCTGTTTCAGGTAGTAATATAAATGGACTTCTTTGGCCAAGCTAAAATTGTATTCCCAAATACGACAAAGGTTGTTTCAGGGGCCGTGGGGTCCGGCACCAGCGAAGATCGAGTAGTAGGGTCTCTATCTCGCGGTGACAGTAAAAGAGGTCTCTGAATTTCCAAAAAAAAAAAAAAAGAGAGGTCTATGAGGGTGACTGATGGCCACGTGATAGCCCACATTTTCGCCCACCAGTCATAGACACCGTGAAACGTCTCCATCCATTGTAAAACAATGAATTTTATTGCGATATATATGTCCACTTGATTATATGTGCTTATGTGTGAATGTAAATGATTAATATTATTCAGATATACAAAGAAACAAACAAAACCTTGCATTTTTATTCTAGGGGTAAAATGTTCTTTTACCCATCACTTAACACCGTTAAGTGCCAAAAGCTAATGGAAGACCATGAAGCTAACCAAAAAAAAAAAATTTCTAGGATCATAGAGGTAACTTGAAAAAAAAAAAATAGCCATGTACCTACAAGCTATTTTTTTTTTATAGGGCCATAGAGATAATTGTCCCTCGTTTAAAAGGTCTGGAGCATGCATTTCTATTGAGAATGGGGCAAGTTATATTAGAAAGTGATGTGGCTGTTATTGCTACAACTTTAAATGAGAATTGCTTCAAAAGATCTGTGCTTGCAAATCTGTTGAGATATCAAAACATTTATGTATTTTGAATTCTCTTAATGTACTATTTCACATGTATCCAGACTCCAGAGGGTGTAACGTTGTAGCAGATACTCTAGCGGCCACAGGCCTGAATTGTACTAACGGTCCTCTGCTGTGGCAAGACCATGTACCAGACTTTGTAGTTTCGTTGGTGTCCGGCGATTTGCCAGAACCACGTTAATGGAAGTACGCTTATGTTTTCAAAAAAAAAAAAAAAAAAAAAAAAAGTGAGGGCATTAGCATACTTCATTTTGTATTGAGCGAAATTGCACGAGGATATAATTTCGGTTCTGGGGAATTTATAATTCTCTTCTCCTCTCAAAAAGACATAAATAGTGATAAACAAGTGCTAAGATACATAGCTCGAGATAAATAAGAGCAGCTTGCAAGTTGCAACCGTTAACGAAAGCACATATACAAGATTATCGCATCTAGTCCTTAAGTGTATTAAACAAATGGAGAAGCCGCACTGCTCTGTTGCTGCTGCCCTGGGACTGGGAGACCTGCAAGTCCACACATGCACAAAAAAAAAAAAAAAAACATTTGGAGTAAGAGAAGCTATATGGATAGACAGAAGAGAATGTCTAAGAGCACGCATGCACCTATTTTAAAACCAGTCACCAGGAACAATTAATTAGAGTTGAGGACAGAATGAAAAGGTGAAACAGCAAATAATGGCTAAAAGGTGCTTACATATTCTGTTAATGAAAAAGAATTCTACAGGTAGGGTGATGTTCCTCGTGACATGTCCCAGGAGATCATAAACTTCAAGCTGCAAGAACCAACAAAACATAAGCTTAATGCAGGTTTTGTCATCTTCAAATAATAAATGTAACCCAACAATGTATATTGCATATAACTTCAAACATACTGTGAGATCAGTTGTGGCGTTGGGATCAATGCTTTTCTCCAAGAAGTTCCAACCAATAGAGAGAAGATAGTCTTCCAACTGCAGACAAATTCTGAGCATGTTGACAATACTTATGCCTAGATAAAATGACCTATGAATATCAGAGATATATTTTTACCTGAGGTAGAGTGTGAGAACGCAGCCCATCAAATGAAACAATCACATCACCATATCTAACGCCAAGCCTCTCAGCAGTAGAGTCATCCTCCACCTAGATATCACAAGAGTTTCAATGTTAGTCTAAATTGCATTGCACAGACTGAAAAGAATAACGGTCATACCTCATCGACTATGTAACCACTGTCGATGTTGTGATCACGACAGATCACCTCCTGGAGTGACATGTCCAGCAGCTCGATTGTCCTTAAGCGCAAACCATGTGCAGGTCGAGCAATCCGACTGAAATAAGTTGGATTAAACTAATCACATAGCAAATTCAAAATTGGCGCCATATATTTGATCTCAAGTCTAAGATAACAATTCCATATAATCAGATCATTGCCACATAAAAGATACGTTAGCTCAAGGATATATTTGATTCACCTAAAAAAATATAAGTATTTCAAGTGGCATTGTTGCTATTAATTTGTGGGTGCAGCACTAATCATGGCAACTCTTTTGTTGCATTGGATCTTAAATTCAAATGGCATTAGCTGCTAAAAGAAATCCATTAAGCTCCAAAAAAATATTCACAGGACACGCTCGTTGGACAGAACAGAACCTGCTAAGGTTTAGCAATTTAGTTTGGATATGTACCATTAGTATATTATGTTGATTTTCGGTCAAAAAAGTATATTATGTTGATTCCGATTGATTGTACTCGCTCCATTCTAAATTACAAAACGTTTGGACTTTTTAATACTTTGCTTTTTACTACGTACCTAGACATAATGTATATCTAAAGTGCATGCAAAGAAAATCTACGTATTAAGAAAAGTTCAAAAACGCCTTATAATTTGGAATAGATGAAGTACCTAATAGCTGATCCAGGCTAGCGCATGTATGGATGGCCTAGTTTTTGAACCCGACCGAACCGGGCGGTTCGACCGCTAAAAACCGAACCGCAGCCTACACCGTTCGGTTCACTTAAAAGATCGTCCATGCATTTAGACCGGGAAAAACCGGTCAAACCGCCGGTTTTTAATGGAACGGTGAACCGGCCGGTTCCATATGAACCGCCCCGGTCTGATCTCTGCCTTCAGTTTTGCTGTGCGCCTGTGCAGCATGGACGCGTGGTACTATGCAACTTGTTGGGGAGAGCGTATGCACCTGCCACTTGTGGGCCCGCATGGCTGCTGCGCATACTACTTTGGAATTTGAATGGTGGACTGGTTGTGCTCTCCTTTGACTTTTTAAGTAGTACTCTACCAAATGAGATAAATAATATATTATTAGCATTCGGATGACGTATCTTTTAAAATTTGAAGTTTGATAACTTTTTAAATAAGCTCGAAATGAGACAAATAATATATTATTTTGAATATCTCAACAAGCTCTTTGCAATAGTGCAATCTATTTTAGCATTCGAGATTGTTTTCCAACAGTGAATATTTGAATTACTATTCTAGTCATTTTTGTTCCAATTAATTTGTAAGTGCTCCATATTTATTTATACATATTTTTAAGCTGCACTTAGTCATGCATGCACAGGTGCATTTTTTACTCGTCATTTTCTCAGCCAGTACCATGCAGATTTAATTGGACAGCTACCTCGCCAGCATGCAACTCAGTCCGCCGGCGCTATGAATAGCATTCTCAAGCCAGGCCTAAGAATAGTGCGGTCCTATTGGTTGATTGTCAATTATATATATTATATATATATACCGGTTCAAAAAATTTGTAGCCGGTTCAATGAAACGGTCCATTATTATCGGACCAGCGGTTCAAACGGTTCTAACCGGTTGGACCAATGAACCATTGAACCGACGGCCTCGCCGGTTCGATGACCGGTTCGGTTCAAAAAAACTAGGATGGATGGCAACAATGCCACCGACCAATTTTCCTGTCTTTCTAGTTGTGATGTTGTCGTCCCACACATTTTTCCAAGTTTTATAGTATGTGGGTTCCATTTTTTAGATACAATACAAAATGACGAAAACATGGAGTAAGTCGATCAGTAAAGCACTATCAAATACAAACTTTTAGAAATAAAGAATAGGTTGCAACAATACTGCTTAAGTGCAAAATATCGAGACTAATTTAAGTTAGGTGTTATGGCATTAACCAAATTATATCAATGCAATGAAAAAGGGGGTTACAAACCTGAACTTCGACCACATTGCAATGCATGTCATGATGGTGGAAATGGCAAGAATACTAGGTTTCAAGCTAAAAATGCCATCCCAACGATATTGCCATCATGGTCAATCACTGCTCCTCCATTGCCACTCTGCATTAAAGAAAAACAACTGAGTAAACTGAACAATGAAGCAATAATACATTCTAGGAAAAGGATATTTTAATTATTACCCGTGGTATATCACAGTTAAGAAACATGCAGTAGTTGATCCCTAAATAATCTAGTCCATCAGCCCACAAGATTCTCCCATGCCTAGCCATTAGGCTCTCTTTATTCCTAGCCAACACAAAGACCTCCTGACCATAGTTTGGGTTAGACCCAAAAGAAGGGAGCTGCAATGGTAAGTCTGACTCTGCTGAAATCTCCAACAAAGCAATACTATAATGTTTATTGAAGAACAAAAGCTGTCCCTCAATGACGGTGTTAGTTGGCAAGCGCACATGTATCTGAAAGGGGCAAACAGTAAAGTTGATTAGGCGCACTTCAAACTTTGTTGAAGAGTCATGGAAATAGTTGACTGAAAACCACAACGGCAAAAAATCTACAAAGACAAATAAGACAATAGCACTGATTATGCATAAGCAGATTCAGCAATGTGGTGATGAATAGGAAGTGAGTTGAAGGCAGCAACACTTGATACTAGCCAAAGTAGCAGGTAAGATCACGAAAAGGTGTCCAAAAAGACAATAGGTGATCAATCATTCATGAAAATAAATTGCAGAGACTGTGCCTAACAAATCTGAAAAAGAATTGAGAACATGATTCATACCCATATGAGAAAGCAAGACATAATATTTTTTTGAAAAGAAAAACATCATCATAGAGCCTCTAATGGTACAGGTGTGTTTTAAGTAGATTCAAAAACTAGTAAGCATGCACATAATAGTCACTTAAACTAAGCCATCAAGGCGGACATCTCGAAGTTGCAGGTAGATGGGACAAAACATTACACTTGTCCTTAACACTAACTGCAAAAGTCAAGGCAAGCTCCATGCACATAGTTAAGCACATCAAGTTTTATTTTATTTGTACCTTAGGTTTGTGATCAAGTCCATCAACGATATCAGAACTAGTCAATATTCGAGCGCACTTCTTGGTCTCATTCCAGGCAACAACAATGCCAGTGCATTGACGGGTAACGCCATCGTCCCCTTCTGTAAGTAGGCATAGTTGTTAGCTATCAATTTATCATCAGCTCGGAGGAATCAATCAACAGGGTTGCAGGTTTATTAGGCAATTTTGCGTACCAAGTGCAACAGAAGAAACGCTAACGATGGAGCGCCCCACACCCCGCACCATCGTCTTGTCTCTTGGGCAGGCCACACTATCGGCGGTGGCTGGGTCCGTGGGCTCGATGACAGTAGGAAGACGCCTACGAGGATCTGAAGAAAGGGGCAAACATGATTGATATATATGCATCGAAAGTTAGTTCCCCACCACAGAAACGAGATTGAATCTTGAGTTGAGAAGCAGGTAACCTTTTGCAGCAAGATTGCAGATCCTCCTGCATTCCCTATCCCACTCGCGCAGAGCTTTCCGCTTGCCAGACTTGGGATATGGAGGGCAGCGAAGAGGGAGTGGAGGGAGTGGTGGGGTGTTGACGACGGGTGCAACAGGTAAGGCACCAGAACCCTCTCCCACTGCAGCAACCGCCATCTTGCGCTTCTGCTTCTCCTTTCCCGTGTCGGCGTTGCTCCCATCATCAGTCGCCGCCGGCTGATCTACCGATTCCGGCGGCCCCGTACTGTTCCCGCTCCCGGCCATAGCGTTCCTTTCAGTCTACTAGTGAGTAAGACTATCGCTAGACGGTCCCCTTCCGTCTCGCCGGAATCCTCTCCTCATCTATCGCTAGTCGGGGTTAGCGATTTTTGTAGTTGTCTTCAACTCTGTCTCTATTTATGTAGAAATCGAGGCGATAGGCACATACCGTTCGAATAGAAGTCGATCCCGAACACTGAATCAATCTTCAAGGCCTTTTATAACCTGATGAATCCGATTGAGCGTTGTCGGCGAAGGAAAGGGCCTGACGATCGACATGTGACGGACTGAATCATGCCATCGCATTGAGAGGGTTCGGTCGTTTCATCGCCTGCCTCGATGCCGAAGGGGATTGCTTCGCCGGAGGCCAATGCTGGAGGGCATGGCGTCGCGGGACGGGAAACCGGCCGGGGCGCGCCGCCGTCTCCATCTGCAGGGGAGTGCGGGTGGGAGGGGACGAGCGCCGGTCCAGCGCCGTCGCGTGGCTTATGGGCCTGGATGCTCTCCCGCACGGCCAGGCTCCGCCGCGCCGGGCTCGACAGCCGCGAGCGCGCTCCGCCATGCCGCGGGCGCGAGCTCCGCGACGCCGCAGCGCGCGCGCTCCGCCACTATTTGCCGGTGAAGTATTTTTTCCGGACAAGCGACCCATATTTGCAGCGCGCGCCCTTGCTACGGGACCACTAATTTTTTATATAAAATATGTAACAATATTAGTATAAAATTAAATAATGATATTAAAGTGGTATTTATTCTAAACACACAAGTTTTGTGAAATTAACACATTCATGAACATTGAAGTGTCACATGCTCATAAACTCTAATATTTTATATTGGCTAGAAGACATTTTGTGTATTCATTTATTTCATGTGTCAATAAATCTACGAATAAGTTTTGATGCATCTCCATACCATCTTGTACACATGAAAATGGATGCAAATAATAGTGCCTATCTACCATGTGCCTTCAAAAATGCCACAAAACCTTAAAACAATTACGGGTTTAGGTCTATTTCGGGCACCCAAGTGTTGTAAAATAAGTAATTCACTTGAGCAACTAAGATAATGGTTTATATCACATCCATTTCTTTCATGCGCCAATAAATCCATGAATAAGTTCCGTTACATCTCCATACAAGTTTTTAGAGATTCGACGACTTCGACTCCAGCTTCTCAATTTTCTAATATCCGACCACAACGTGATATTGAATTACCATATGCTGGCAAATATTCCAACTGCTTTTCCTCAACATAATTTCTACTACTATCTGATGGTCAAAAATAGATGCGCGATGATGCAAGCAAGTATATATTCATAAATAGATGACCAACATATATAGTGTTCTCCTTAAGCAAGTACATATCATAAATAGATGACCAACATATATAGTGTTCTCCCTACCTTGATTTTCCTTTCCGATTAACGTGATGGAGACCGGAGACAATCAGAGCATCAAGCGTCTGGGTGTTGCTGCTAGGTGGCCGATTTGAGGCAACGTCTACCGGTCACCAAAAGGCAGCAGTCGTCGTTGAGGTACAACGTTGTCGCGCCCTCGGCGTGTTGTCGCGTCCGGCGGCGACGAGGCACAACGACGACGAGTGAGGCTCCTCTCGAATCTACAAAGGGTACTCATAAAGGGGTAATAGCAGGTGCAGAATGAGGAGGGTGAGGCAGCGTGGGTGAGCACAGGAAGGGCAAGCGCGAAATTTTAATTAGTGATTTTCCTTTTCCTCTAGGGCCACGGTGATTGATGGATACAGTGGCCTACCGGCTTCCGCTGGGCGTGGAAGACAACGGTGGCGGCTCGCACGTCCGCGCTGCAGCCGCCTACACGTCCACCATGAAGGCGGCGAGGTCCCGCGCGCGGTGGTGCTCGGTCTCACGAGTAGGCGTTGTTGCTGTATTTGGCACGAACGCAGAGGCGGCAAGGTGCGTTTGAGATGACAAGGGCCCAATTGCCGGCTTCCAAATTTGTCGCAGGCCGAAGTAGTTAGCAAATGCATACATGCAGGCCATATTGTAGAGGCATATGGCATGGCCGCGGCTTTCTTTTACATCGCGCGAGGGATTCATTTGATTGACAAAATTATTTCCTTTTGACGGAATTATGGAAAAGATCCCACGTCCAGTTTTCTATTTTGTCGTGACTAAGAGTTGGGCCGACTCAAACCGAAAGTGACAACAAAAAAAAAATGCCTTTTTTTTTATGTCGAGGAGATTTTGTTGGACAGAGGAAGTAGAAACCTGGGCATGGGCCCAGAGCCACGGCCATGTCAGCATGTGAAAGAATTAACGGTAGTCGCAGCCCACCAGCGAAGAGAACCAATCGTTGACAAGCGGGTCACCTACTAGCGCTGCCCCACAAGTCATTGTCGTAGACGGCACCGTTAGAATATCTCTCGAGGTCCAGTTTTAATAGCCGTCTCCACTAAAGCCGCACACAGCGCAGTAGTATATCCACACTGCGCCGGACCTGTGCTCGCGAAAAGTTCTCTCGAGTGTCGATTCGCTTCGCTTGTTTCAAATCCACCCCTTTGCTTCCTCTCCCCGCTTCCTCGTACCAAATCTAGGGTTCCCGATCGAAATCCTGCGCCGCCGCCGCAACCACCGCCACCGGCGATAATGTCGGCCAGCGCTGAGCCCGAGAAGGACGCCGCGGCGGCCGCGGTCGCTGAGGGCGACGAGAAGGCGGAGGCGAAGGGCAACGGCTCCGGCTCCGGCTGGGAGCTCTTGTACTGCGGCGGGACGAGCTTCGACGCCATGGGCCGGAAGGTGGTGGGCGGGGCACAGGGCAACCTGGTGTCGCCGACGCGGTTGCGGCCGCTCGTGGGGGTTGATATCCGCTTCGTCGCCTCTGGATGCAGTGAGTCCCGTCGTCCCTGCTCGCGTTTGAGATGATGTGCGCGCCATTTTTTTTTGGCGGGACGGGAGATGCTGTAACAGTTGATGCTAATGTTTAGATTAGTTTATGATCATAGATGCATTCATGAAACGACTAACGAAAGCAGGTCGAGTTGGTCTGTGGTCCTTGTCTGAAGTCTAGATTCGTTCATGGATTGGATCATTCGATGGGTTCACACCGAAATGTTGGCCTGCCTGGTTCTAGGAAGTCTATACAGGAAATGTGGGGCAAAAATAGGTTACTGCAGCACCATTATGGGTATAACTTTTCGGTACAGCCTTGGTTAGTCCCACCAATGTTGAGAAGATTAGTTTGAAAAAATACGTACCTCTACCTCTTATGTATTTTCATCAAAAGCTGTAATCGAAATAGCTGCATTTTTTTTGGGGAGCGGAGGTGTTACATAGATACAAATGGACTGATCCGGGCTGGGCTACCCCCAAAAAAAAAAAAAAGGCGCGGGTGAGTGGTTAGTGAACAAATACGAATGGGTCGGTCGACTTGGACTAAAAGAAAGGGAAGTGATGGGAGCCCTAAATGTCGGAATCCAGTGCCGTTACCTCTTGTCGTCGTTTTGCCTCCTCTGCAGCTAACCTGCCACTCTTTACTACTCTCCCTCTGTGCACGCTAAAGGGTGGAGCAGAGGTGGCAGGGAGGTCAGGAGTGCTCGTTGGCGGCATGCAGATTAGGGCCTGGCAGCAACGTGTGAGCGGCTGATATGGCTTGCACACTCAGACAATGTCCTCACTTATTGTGGCATGTGAGTGAGGGGGCTGGGGGTTGTAATTGTAATGGCGTGGTATGGTGATTGCTTCAGATGGAAACCTGCCAATATACTGTTCCTTTTCTTTAAAGTCAACTCTCACTTGATTTGATTGGTGAATAAATTGAGGTATTCCCTCCATATACACATGTTTCACTTAGGACAAACCAAATGTGACCCTTAATTAAAAACGGAGGGAGTACTATCGGAATCATATATTGAAGGTTATATATGCTTTACCATGTTGTATATTTGGTTCCAGTTATCAGAATTTCAACTCAACAGTTGTTCAATATACTTTTCAGTCTTTGCTAATGACTTGTTTTAACATTTTTTCCCAGCTGCTTGCCACTGTGTTGCTTTAGATGCTGAAGGCAAATGTTATACATGGGGTCGCAATGAGGTATAAATCTGAATAGTCAGTTGCACTTGCACTTGTTCTATTTATTGGTTAACAGTGAACACTAATACCTTCTGCAGAAGGGACAGCTAGGACATGGTGATACTCTTCTGCGTAACCTGCCGACTGTTGTTTCTCAACTATCAATGTAAGATATTCTATTTGCCTATAACAACAAGCTCTTTACCTGTGCCTTTATTGTTAATAGTTGTCTGTAGTACTGGTAAACTTGTGAGCTTATTAGGCTTTATGACTAATATGAGTGTTTTGAAGCCATTAAACATTATTTATGTGTTCAAAGATTTTGATAGACACTTGTTAAACCTCCAGATACAAAATCATCAAAGCAAGTGTTGGAAGAAACCATACAGTGGTTGTAACTGATGATGGGAAATCCTTCTCTTTCGGCCATAACAAGCATGGACAGTTAGGGACAGGTTCCTTAAGGAATGGTCAGTACCTTTCACTTCTTATTGCTTGTGAGTAGTAACAGAGGTGCCAACACACCATTTGGGTGCTAACATACCATTATGTTTTCAAAGTTTAAACAATCATGATACACTCTGCAAACATGTAGATTTTTTTTTTTCCTGTTCTGCTTGATAAAACCGCTAATACTTCAATGTAGCATCTCATGTGAACTTCAAGTTATCATTGAGTACTTGTTGGGAATGGCATTTCATATGTTCCTTTTGCCCCCAGGGTCTGTGGGACAATTGATAAACTTAACTTTGTCATATTTTTCAGCATAATGGTATTATCATTGTCCAGGATGGATAACTAGTCTTGAGAATCTTGTGGAGATTTTCCCCCTCTTTGATCTTACATGTTGCTATTTTACTGTGGTTCTTCAATTGCTGCAGAGATCGAGTCATCGCCAGTGTCCTGTATTGTTGCAGAAGCAACCAACACTGTATGTGGGGCTGATTTTACTGTCTGGCTGTCATCTGTGGAAGGCTCTTCTATACTGTATGTCTTTGCTGGAGATTAAAAACTAGAAATCTTCAACCTCTTTTGATTAATATTTGCTTTGGCTTTGTTACTGGGTGTTGTTCGTTTATTCTTCTTTGCTATTCAGTACAGCAGGCCTTCCCCAATATGGTCAACTTGGGCATGGAACTAATAATGAGGTTGGTTGCTACTGTTAAAACACATGTTGGCTTTTCTCTTATTTTATATCAATTCAATATGGTTTGATTTATGCTATTTCAGTACAATGCTAAAGACTCATCTGTCAAGCTGACCTATGATCCCCAACCCCGCCCAAGAGCAATAGCTGCATTTTCTGGGAAAACTGTTGTCAAAGCTGCATGTGGAACTAACCATACAGGTTTTTCTTCATTCCGTCCTTCTTTTTAGCCGTCATGATTAATGCTGATATCAACCTTGTTTCTTTTCTTTTATGTTGCAGTTGCAGTTGATTCCAGTGGCTTTGTTTACACGTATGTGTTTTATTCAATGTTTGTTGTACACAATTTCAAAGCTAATAGTTCATAATAGGTGTGAGTGCCCTCTATGTATGCTTTATGTAGACCGCATATGTGCAGGACCTGTTTTTTTATTTTTTCCAGATTTAACATCTTCTATTTTCTCTTACTGGTTTTTTTTTTTTTTTTTTTTTGACAGCTGGGGTTTTGGTGGATATGGAAGGTATGATATTATTGGCATGCATCCAACTGTAACCATGCGATAGTCCAAACCAAAGGTGGTTCATATAATGACTTGCTTGCTACTTAGGTTGGGGCATAGAGAACAGAAGGATGAATGGCAACCTCGCATGGTAGAAATCTTCCAGAAGCACAATGTTCTGCCTCCTAATGCTATTGTCTCAGCTGGTTCTGCGAGTTCTGCATGCACTGCTGGTATGTTACAGCTAGTTCTGGTGCACAGGCCATTCTTGTAGTAGTCATTTAATTTAAGCTTATGCTATTTAGATTGGGGGTAATAGGTTTCTGTGGTATCTTGCTTGTTTGCATGGATCAACTATCATAAATGATAAGTGATGGTAAACTTAACATTTTCCTTGTATCATCTGTTGGTATCTTCCCTGTATTTTAGACGTGCATGCATTGCTTGAACCCAAGTTTTTACCCAACATTCATGTAACTGCTCATCTTACGAAAACCACTAGCGGAACAATTTCCTCATTACTTGGTTACATCATGAGCATAAGTGCTGCTGCTCCCTCACGAGACATCGCAAAACTTTTTTTTTTTTTTTTTGCATAATATCTGTAAGACTCTTCTCGTACAGTTACTTTGATAATTGACACTGGATGCTATAGCGAAGAGATCTAGATGTGGTTGAAGAGTTAGCTTGTGTTTGCTCTGCTGCTTCTAAACCGTGTTGCAGCCTATTTAGATGTTGCTGCTTTCTAGATAACAAAAAAATGTGTTTTAGCTAGCTATCCACGTACCTGGATGGAAAATAGTCTTTAGATACCCCAAATGTATGTATATATGTAGCTGTTTTCCTTTCCTTTCCCTTTTTGGTGGTGTCTCATGTTGGCCTTCAGCTCTAATCTACCTGAACCTGCTCTAAACTTAAAAGCTTTGTTGTTGTTGATGTTGTATTAAATATATATATATATAAAACTACTTGAGGAGATTGAACCTTACTAAAAGTATCCTACCAATGTTTTATGCTTGCTCTTCAGCAGTTTCAAAACATACACATTACATGTCATGTGCGGGCGCACATATGCAAGGCAGCGCCGTGCCCGTGGACGTCCGTTGCGGCAGCAGAGCGCCGCCGGGCGCTGGGCGCACCAGCCGAGCCCGTGGCTCACGGTGGCTAGGATGGAAAGTAGAATTTGTCTAGTTTGTTAAGAGATTAGTTTGCCAAGATATTATTCCTAAGATTGAGGAGCAATCGGCTCCTGGTTTGTTGGGCCTAAGGCCATATATGCTGTAACGTTGACAGAGGAAAGGTTAAGGAAGATATTACTCTAATCTCTCTCTCCCGTTCTCATCTAAGCCTACGGCCGAGAGGAATAACCTCGCCGGAGAAGACGACGGACCGAGGCTACGACCTCCGTGAGCCGAGGGGCCAGCTACCCTCGATTATCAGGCCCTTGACATTACAGCAGCTGCAAGTTAACCTTCTTCTATTTCTTTAGAAGTGATTCCTTATCAGATTGTTTGCCAGCTAAGCTATTTATTGCCAACCTATTGAATCTGGTGACAAAATACTAGTCAAATGACTTTATACTTTATCACTACATAGGGTGAATGGCCCTTTGAACTATGCAAGGCAATGAGGCATACATATATTTGTTTATTCAGTTATGATGTTTTTGCTTTGGTCTGGTTTTTATGTGCCATTTTCACCAAAAGGCTTCTGCCATTACCCTTGAAGTAACCTGGTCTATAACTAAACCATTTTTATTTCACATACTGCTGCAATTCATTGAGAAAAAAGAATTATCAGTATAGTTTGAGCTGCTAAGAACCTACTGATTGTATTGTAAAACCTATAATTGTTCTGGTTGGTTTGATTTCTAGGTGGTGGACAGTTGTATATGTGGGGAAAGATGAAGAATACAGGCGATGATTGGATGTACCCCAAACCTGTGATGGATTTAAGGTTCCTCACACACCTGTCACAATAATGCAGAATACCATAATCTGCCATACTTTATTGTTATTGTCCTTGTAATATGCTTTTGTCTTTGTTATTTATCATAGTTAACTTCATGATGCAGCATTGTAATGCTTGGTTTGCTGCTTAACTGTCAATTTATTTTCTTCAGTGGTTGGAACATTCGCTGCATGGCTTCTGGTAACATGCACCACGTTGTTGGCGCTGATGATTCTTGCATAAGCTGGGGTGTTGCCCAGAATGGAGAGCTTGGTTATGGGCCTAACGGTCAGAAGTATGTATATGTAAAAATATCAGAATGTGTTCACTATATAGTACTTGAAGACTAACTCACTTAGTAGACCATCTCACTGGCCATTGCTGTACCATATATTTGTAATATAGATCATCAGCGAATCCCAAAAAGGTTGATATTCTTGAGGGCATGCATGTTACAAGGTAATCATTAAACAAATACATGTATGTTTGCATTCCATCCCATGTAAGGTTGGTCTATATTAACTTGTGAACACTTCCCCCAGTGTCGGCTGTGGATATGGACTGTCTCTGATTGTTGTGGACAGAGCAAATGTTGGTGATCGACTTGATCAGGTAACTTATGACACTTTGATGCTTAATTAATGTTAGGTTAATCATTCAGTCAAATGCTTTATATCATGAGGTAATCAAAAGGAACGGGTGTGATAAATTACCAGCTGTCCTTTTGCTGATATGTGGTAGAGGTGTTACAGTTATTGTTTCTGATGTTGGCGTGGCACAGCTCTCCCAGAATTTTGGAGCTGGTCATCCCTAGCTCTAGAAATACTTGAAGAAGCTGGGGTCATATTAAACAAATACTTAAACAAGTTTATTTCATCCTACAAACTCCAAATCTTGCTTTGTTGTTGGAGCTGGAGCTGTTTTTTTTACATTCCTAGTCTTCCATTGGATAAATATCTTGTAGATTTATTTTCTGCTCTGCAATTGAATAATAATTTTTAGTGATACACCTAGACAAAGGCAACCGATGAAATGATATACAAGGGATTAAGGGGATATACCTAGGTTACAATTGAACAAAGAGCTTATCCAAACACTCTCATTTACTTGGATTTATATTTTAGTGTTTAACATCTACCACTTGTTCTATTGCTTTGCAATATTGATGTTCTGTTAGCGTGTTACCCTTTTTATTCTTCCGTTTGTAAATTTAATACCCTTTTATTTTGTTGCTCAGCTGGAAATTTATGATGGCGATACCTCTGCTGAAGGTTTGTATTCCCTTGTGTTTTTGCTTTGGAATGGCACGATTTGATTGTGCGAACAGACACTTAAATCTTCCATGCTTTTTCCTGCATGCAAATGAAATCACTTGATTTACTAGGCCTGAGCTGAATATTCACCCTGCATCTATCCTGGGTACATTTGCACTGGGTTGGGTCAACCCGTTCATCATGCAGGCCTACCCCATGATCCAAAATTACTACAAAAAATGAACATGCAGTGATGGTTATTTATTTTGTTGATTTGTGTTGTGCATTCTCAGATTTTGGATGCAGAATAAACTAGGGATCTGGATGATTTGTAGAAAGCACAATGAAAATGTGTTGGCATATGCTTTACTATCTTCTAAAGCATCTTTTCTGAGTAGACAACCAAAATTGAGTTAGCTTGCCATTCAAATTTGCTTCACAACTATGATTGACTTCACTTTTGCTGATTCACATATCTTATGGATGGCTTTGAATTCACCACTGTAGTAGAGAAGGTGGAGGTGCAAATAACCAAGAAGGCGTCTGCCAGTACCAATTCACGTGCCAACAAGCGCAAAGAAAACTAAGGATGTTTCTGAATCTGAACCGAAGAGGACGATGATGAGGATGAAAGTGGAGATGATGAAAATGGTGATATAGAAGAGTCGAAGGGTAGGCGTGGCGCAGACCCTCAAATAGAGGGAGAGGCAGGGGAGCCAAAAAGGCAATCCCTGAGGCAAAGCCATCTGGAAGGGGCAGAGGCCGCCCTAAGAAAACCGAGAGTCCTGCTCAGGAAGTTGGAACCTCAAGCAGCCGTGGTGGAAAGAGAGGAGGAAAAAGAGGACGACCACGCAAGTGATCATCGTTCGACAGCAATGTGGTGTTGAAATCAGTTCATGTGATCTCTAACACCTGATGTGATCGAACAATTGAAGATTCATTTTGGTAGCATTGCCTATTGCCCTGCCCATTTCTCACCGATTGTGGACATTCAGAGACATTAGGCTTTCCCCCTTATTTCCTAATGGAGTGTGCCATCATTGTAAGTTTAGAAATGCTTAACCTGTACATCTGTGTTCCTCATTGATGATATTGTCTTCGGTTTTGTTAGGCTATTAATGAACCCTTGATGGAGTGATTTATCCTGTTCAATCACATGACCCTTGATGGGGTCAGACGGCTGTATGCAAATTATGCTTGTTTTGGGTTGTATTTGTTGCTCGCTGCTGGGCTGTGTGGACTCTTTTCAGCTGGGCTGTGGCTGCAAGTATTTGGGCCAGGGGTGCAAATACAGTAGAGCGATGATGCTCGATCTTGGCCGGGTTATGCCGTGAGCGTGCGACAGCTGCTATACGCAAGCGTGCGACGATGGATCACATCAATTGTTTTTACAGCTACGAGTGGCCGTGTGCGCGGAGCCGCGTATGCTCTCGTCTTGCCCGTCGTATCCCCATTGCAAAATTGGCCGGGCGGATTCAACTAGCGCAGCACAAATTATGGGCTCCAAATCCAGAGTGTTTCCAAATCCTGGATCAGCCACGCTTGGATGGAGTATTTATCGTGACAGCGCACTTGTGCTCCGCAGCTCGGCGGATCCAGGATTTTAATTTATCTAATTAACAATGTACCACATAAAAGGTTTCTTTTATACTTTGGTACATATCATTTGACATTTCACTATGCGATTCAGTGATGGGGTCAGATCCCCAGTCACTGCCGGAACTCAGCACTAATAGGTTGCGAACATATAGTCTTGCTCTGGTTACTTATTTTTGTTGAACTGTGTTGTGCGTTCTCAGACTTTGGATGCAGAATAAACACTAGGGATATGAACCATCATTTGTAGAAAACAATAAAAATGCGTTGGTTTATGTTTTACTATCTTAAAGCATCTTTCCTAAGTAGACAACCAAAATTTAGTTGGCTTGCCATTCAAAGTCGCTCCACAACTATAATTGACTTTACATTTTTCTGATTCACATATCTTATAGATGGTTTTGAATTCACCACTGCAGGAGAAAGGTGGAGTTGCAAGTAACCAAGCAGGCGTCTGCCAGCACCAATTCACGTGCCAATAAGCGCAAGAAAACAAAGGATGTTTCTGAATCTAAATCTGAGGAGGTCGGGGAGGAAGAAACTAGAGATGATGAAAATTGTGATATAGAAGAGTCAAAAGGTAGGTGTGGTGTTCAACCTTCTAGTAGAGGGAGACAGGGGAGCCAAAAAGGCAACCCATGAGGCAAAGCCATGCGGAAGGGGTGGAGGCCATCCTAAGAAAACGGAGAGTCCTGCTCAGAAAGCCTGAACCTCGGGAAGCCATGGTGAAAAGAGAGAAGGATAAAGAGGATGTCTGTTCTGAAGTAATGTGGTATTGAAATCAGTTCAGTGGCTATTCGTTGTGTAAGTCTAGACATGCTTAACCTGTACTCCGTACATCTGCGTTCCTCAATGATGATAATCTCTCTTCAGTTTTAGGTTATCAATGAGCCGTTGATAGAGTGATTTATACTGTTCAATCACATGGTCCTTGACGGGGACATGACTGCTGTATTTTAGGGCTGCATGTTTGGTTGACTAGGTACCGGGGGGTTATCAATTTTATCTTGTTTAAAGACCCGGCCAACTAAAGGTATTCCTAATATTTTTTTCTTTTAATGTGCAGCTATAAGTATTTGTAATATAACTGACATAATTCTAGGGCTTTTTAATATTCTAGTACCAGAAATGTGCCAATATTTCTAGTACCACAATATGCATGTACCGCAAATATATTGATCCAACTGTGTTACATTAATATTTCATTAAGAAACCTCAAACATCGTACAAGATAGACTATTACATGCACACAAGTAACAGAGAATCTAACGTCAACTTATTGTTATACAGTAAGCACTACTGTTAATTTACAAATAAACTAAAGGTACATATAACACTCACATATGTCCCTCCCTGAGCCATACGCCCCCCTGAGGCCCTGAGCTAGCTGCTCTGCAGCGTGGAGTCTTACGCCCGCTCAAACCACAGGAACCGCGGCCTTGCCAAGACGTCTCATCTCTCATTCTCATGTGAATTGGCCTTGACCAATCAAGAGCTTCAATAGTTATATTTATATACGTAATTATGCATTGCTAAATTTTACACCAGGTACACAATGTGCTGAAAACGTTAGGAATTACAGAGCTGTTACAAACACTCTTTCCAAGCTTCTTTGTTCAACAGCAAAGCTACAAGACACAACACAACAAATAGAGAATCCATCACCAAGTAGACATTATAAAACAATTCTCAACTCAACTCTATGGTTATATGATAGTGGTTAAAACAGTAGAGGCTGACTGGATGCTCTCCTAGTGCGAACAGTGGTGAGGGCCTTGCTGTCAGAATATTAGTGGTTTCATAGTATCATTTTAATTAAACAGGTAAGGCCACTGCCCCATGTTTCATTTGAGAAGTTTGCTAGTTTACTGATCTTCACTTTTGTCTCATCCTGGATACCTTAGCAGCGCATCGGTTAATTCGGATACACATGAAACAAGAATAAATCTAACCTCAAATATCCCAGCAGCAAGGCAATGGCAACACCAGTTCCACTATCATGTGTAACAAAGCAATTGACTCCATTAACACGCATCTGAAAGCCAGAAAGAAATAATGGATCAACATATAGTGTACCAGAACGAATCAGATTAACAAACTGCATTAGATGTTTTCTGAGTGTCCACATAAAAGATTATGAAAAAAGACAGATGATTCTTCACTCTGCTTGATAGTTGGTAGAGTGAAAAAAGAATATGAACATCTGAATTTGAAAAGGGAACAGTAAAAAATCGCTTGCATATGCAGTTTCAAATGTATAGACCTCATAAGCATTTGTTTTCAATGCAGGGAAATGCTTACGATTACCAGCTTTTGCATACATAGTCAACTATACATATCTGAAGTCATTTTTGATCTTTGGCAGCAACTGAAATTCAGAAACAGCCGTAAATGCAGAAAGTTCCCTGAGCAAAGTCAGATAGTTCCTGGAGGTTGGCTTTGTAGGAGTTCGATGAGATGTCAGACTTTTTCCTCAAATTTTTGGAGTACCAGTAGTTGACTTCTACATTATAGAAGAAGAGGCCCATGGTTAAACAACCTGAGTTGCTGCTGTTGCAGTCACTAGAAAGAAGAGACTCGAAGTTCAATATGTTCAAAAAAAAGAAAATCCTCGAAGTTCAAGGGATCTGCACCTGCAAAGGGCATCAAGTCCTATTTCTGTGGTTAAATATTTGCCTAAAAAACGAAAATACTTATTCCCTAAAAAGAAGATATGAAATACTAATTCCTAGAAAAGCATTCCAAAAATTTGGGTTTCCTATTTTACTCCACCCATGTTCGTAAAATTTCTCAGACATAAGTTAGTAAAACTACAACTGTTGCGGAACAGATCCCGATGAAATAAAATAGCAGCAGCATTTAGCTAAAGCATAAGTATTAGTGGTTAGCAGGGCCTATACATAAGTATCAACGGTCCTACGCTGTTCCTAATCTGAAACCATTTTTTTTTGTCCCATTACCTGCAGCAAAGATCTGCAAGGGGACACCTGACAACAGCATGGCCAGCTTTGCTTCCTAAGTTTTTAGGTTCAAGCACATATCATGACTTATTATTATTAGTATTAGTATATTATTTGTTTTGACAATAAGGTTGGCACATGTCACATTTAGGAAATATAACTTGGCTGGTCCAACAGCTATCAATAGTGTCTTTTCTGCTTACAGCTGTTTTCAAAGTCCAAATAGGGTCCAAGAAATTATCCTTGAATAATCCAAGCAGGTCACTAACATTACTAACCAGTCTGGGTTTAACGTTTATTTAGGAGAAATAGTAGAAAAGAACCAATTACAAGGAGAGGGTTTACCTTAAGAGGAGTAAATAATATCAAAATGTTTTAAGAATTAAGATGTCAGAAATATTGAAATGCTTTGAAAACCATCTTCAATGTCTTCCAGCTTCAGCCTTAACTTGCGACTTGAAAAAAAAAAACACAAAGACATGAAAAGATTTCAAACAGTGTTAGAAAAAAAACGCTAAACTGCCAAATGGTGAGTATGATAGTAGCAAAATCAAAAGTAACCCATCTGAAGCACAATTTAGTATTGCTGCTACATCTGAATATCTGGATTAGGTTGGAAGCAAAGATCAGTGCATGGCCGCTCCTGAACCCAGATGGCATCAATGTTTCAGGCACTATTTCCATATTAGTGCTGCACCTGAAAAAAACAAAAGTACAAAATGAATTAACCAAATCAGCAAGCGCAGTTAACCAAAACAAAAGATATAGCAAAATAACCGGTTTCCACCTTTCTCTATTTTTTGTTGTTTAAAAATAGTTAACAGTGTTCTAAGACAGCAAAATAACCTCACAAACGACATCTAGTTGCACCACCCTCTGCATATGAAGAGGTAAAGTTGCACTAATCTGCTATTTTAAAGATTGGATATTAGAAATCTAGATGGTCTGTAATCTAATTTATTTCTACTGCAGCATCAAGAATTTACAAGGCAAAACTATAACAGGTGAAGGCTTTTTTATATTATTCTGCATCACTAGCAATAGTCTTATATGTCTCATTTTTATTTGCTCATATGTCAGTTTGCTCCATCGTTGCATTCTAAACATGGCAAGCCAGGGATTGCAGCTGAGATTTGGCTTTTTAAGACCAGGCCTGAGACACTTCCCTCATAGCTGAGATTTGGCTATTTAGGACTAGCAATCATGTAAACTGAATGCTCTTGAACTGATGACCTCTCCAACTTCAATTACGCCAACCTCTCCAAGACTCAAAGTTCATCCAACAACTAGATAATTTGTTTGATAAATTTAATCTTGATTTTCAGGAACTCCTAACTTTCAGTTAAGCCAGATAAATTAGTTTTCTTTCAAAGGGTCTTCCTAAGTACAACAGAATTACTGCTTACTACAGAGTACATAGAAGGTTAAGATTACTAAAAACAGACTATCTGGTTAAGAATATTAAGGTGTTCATAAACTATTGTGAAATTGCTTATACATGTGGTAGAGAAGGAAATTGACTTAAGGTGTTCAGAAACAATTGAAAGAATGTCTTACTGTTCAAATAATCTTCAAATCCAAAAGTGTCCAGAGAACCTGTCAGTACCTTATATCCAAACATACATGACGGTAGGAAATGTTAGGCAGGAAGTTAAAGAAGGTATTTCTAAACATCTATCATATTCAGGACAATTTATACGTTATTGGACCTAAGTTTACTTTTCAACTTGAGCAGTACAGTCAACACAATGAGGGCCTTATTAATGGTTTATAAGTGGAAAACTTACATTCAGTGCTGGGTCAGGCATTCCATCGAGCATGTGATGGGTTGTGCGTGCTCCAATTCATCTGGATGTCCCGGCATCGGCTCGTGTAGCGGCAAGTAGTGGAAGCAGAAGGCTGCGCCACGCGGGAAAGTGGCGGCACACACCGGCGACAAAAGCCGGGTCGCACCCAGCGGCTGCGGCGGCCCTGTGCGCGGCGACGAAGGCCAGGTGATGGTGTTGCGCGGAGCAGCACTCCCAAGTCCCAGATGGCAGCGAGCGTGGCCTTGGGGACGTTGCCGTAGGCGAGCCTGACCATCTTGTCCTCGTCGGGCTAAGAGGATGCCGCCGGCCACAAGGGCAAGCAGACGCAGTACTACGGGCACATGCCATCGAAACACAAATTTAACACCACAAAATAATGTTTCACTTCGAATTTTAGTTTAGTACAGTACAATCATAAACGCCCAAACTACCACAGACAAGTTCCAACAGATTCATTACAACCAAATCGAAACATTAACACACTGAACCATCCCAGAACGAGCGGGGTGTAGCAGGATCCCGGAGAGAGGTGCTTCGGTTGGGGTCGTCTGCAAGCGTGGAGCTAGCGGCGTCTAAGACGACGACGAGGAGGCTCCTCCTCCTCCTCCTCCTCCTCCTCCTCGTAGTCGTCGTCGTCGTCGTCGTCGCCGCCGTCGCCGTCGTCATCGTCATCGTCATCGTCATCGTCATCGCCGCCGCCGCCGCCGCCGCCGTCATCGTCATCGTCATCGTCATCGTCATCGTCATCGCCGCCGCCATCGTCGTTGCCGCCGTCGTCGTCGTACTCGGGCCCCCAAACCATCTGAAACCAACGATACAAATTAGAAAAACAAAAATACAAACTCAGATATACGTGTATTTTATTAGAACAATATATATATTTAGAACAAAAACTGTACCACGTTGTGTTGCTGAAGAAAATCCCTCACATCCCGCCAATGTATAGCATATCCAGTTGAAAGATTGAAGACTCCATGAAAGACACCCACATATTCGCCGGCTCCGTTGAGAACAGGGCCTCCAGAAAATCCACTGTCTGCTGCCATGCCAGGAATCTCCAGAAGATTCATGGTATATCCCTTGAAATTTATGCGTGTGATTGCATCATAGGTCCAGTGGCGGAAAGAAACCTGTCCCACACAGGAAGAACCGGCTCTCTGTGGTGGCCATCCAGCTATGACCATTTTCTGCATCTTATTAGGATCTGCATTGGCCCTCTGAATAGCTGGGTGATTGTCATGTGCACAGTAGGTTCTCTGGCCTCCCTCATCAGTCGCACACAGATAGCCACTATCAAACTCGAGGACTAATAAATCCTTCTCAGTATCGAGAGCAATCACTCTTGCTTCAGCAGGAACTCTAACACGCTCAGATATTCTCTGATTCGTTTGCCTTGTGCGTACATGTACCTCGTGGTGATAACAGTAGACACTGAAGTCAAACAGACGGTTCACTTCTTGAGCAGTGAATTGGTTATGGCCGCTTTCTTCTTGACGAGTGATTGTGTTATGGATGCGTGCGGTATAAATGTCAGCAATGACATGCGCACATGTGAGGACCCTCAACGTAGTGCCATGAGCTGCCACTACGAAACCAGTTGCCTGCCTCTCCGCTGTCTCAGCTGTGGTGAAATCAATATCCTTGGAACCAACGCAACTGCTTCTATCAGCTGTCAGCACTGCACTTGCAACTCTTGCGTATCTCGCTCTGAGCCCTCGATTGACAATTGGCTTCTTAGGCTTAACAAGAACACAGAACAGTGAATTCTGTGCTGTTTCGGTGACGTTGCGCTCAACCTCTCTGTGGAAGTTAGCCATTCGCTCTTCATGTTCTCCCAAGCCTTGGCCATGTTCCGCCGCCATTAGCTGATTTAGGGGGGGGTGTCCAAGGTCCAAGGCTAGGCTTGAAGCCTTTGGCTTCACGCCCCGATCAGCGGAGGAGGTGAGCACGAGACGGTCCTGCCGTGCTCATTCAGGCTCGTTTGGCAACAGCGACAGTGTCGCACTGGTTGGCCGTGTCGGCGGTGCTCGTGCTTGTGCAGGCCGTGCGACGGTTAGCTGCATCACCACGCTCAAGCGCGGAGGGCAACAGAGAGTCAAGGCGCCCACCAGGTGTTCGATGGAAAAACCGTGGGCGCTGCCGTCCGTGAACAGACCGGCGGCGGCTTCCTGGTTCGGCCGGTGTAATCGCCAGAAGCGTGGCAGCCTTGCGTGCGGTGCAGACCGGGGAGAGATGGAGCAGAGGTAGGAGGGAGCTTCGGTGGTGGGCGTGTGTGCGGTGCGCCCACATGCGGTGATTGGGGCATTGGGCAACCTCGTGCCGACATGGTGCCGAGCGTGTCAGGGAGTGAAGCTAGGCCGAGGAAGGCTGAAGCTTGGGCTCGGCAAAACCTTAGGCGCACGAGGTGCGTCGGCCGTGGGTGTGCTGTGCAGCTGTGCAAGCGGGCATGGGCGTGATCTTGACGTGGCGACGGCGTCCACGGGTCATCCCGTGCGCGTCGCGGCGAGGCTGGCAAGGGCAGGAAGGGCCAAGGGACGTGATCTTCATGATGTGCGTGCGCCCGCCCGGCGTGCTCGCGCAGCGTGCACGCACTGCTGCGCCCCAGCGCAATCATAAACGGGCCGGGGATTCCCGGGTGTGTCAGAATCGTTCTTGGAAGGGAGAGGCGATGGCTGGTCTAGCAGGCAACATAGAAGATGGGGAAAGGTAGGAGCGAAGTGGCTAACCGCGCGACGCGGTAGGGGGAGGCGAGGTCGTGCCTAAGTATTTGCCTCAAGGTTTTTGCAAGGTAGGTCGCGGTTCTGCCGGCGGAGCAGTGGCCTGGAAGGCAAAGGCGTGAGCTTGAGCTCGTCGAAGGTTGTGTGTTGGTGCTCTAGATGACGACTGTACGGGAGGCGCGTGCGCCACGGCCTTGCGGCGTTCCGCGGCCACACGAACTCACGACTGAGCGGAATGGTGGGTTGTTCGGTCGGCACGGCACGGCACTCGCCGGCCAGAACAGGCAGGGGTGTCCTCGATCCAAGGAAAAAAAAGGCGGAGCTTTGGCTTAGGAAGACTCACTGAGGCTCCAGATGGAGTGCCGGACGCACAGACGGAGAGTTCTCGACGGAGTGGCGCGAGCCCGGTGCCGTGCGGTTCGTCTCACGGACTCCGCTGGAGCAGGTGGCCGTCCTGCGGGTCGATCGGCAGTTGGACCCCGGCGAGGAAAGGCAGTGCGTCTCGGCGAAGGCAAGCGCAAGCGGTCGAGGATGCTGCGGCAAACACCTCCCCGCGGTACGGTCGCCGAGGCTGGAGTGGTTCTTGAGTGTCGATCAGCTCTCGCACGTCCGTGTTCCCGTGCTGTTACCACAAACGGGTGAAGGTTGCTGGGAGGCAGAGATGGTGAGAAAGGTGGAAACTCTGACGGCGGGCGCTCACCGACGGCAGATAGTGCGACGTAGGCAGGGTTTAGAGCTGTGCCGGCTTGACGTAGAGGTCGACGACGTGCCCGACGGAGACTTGTTGGGGCGTAGATCGAGTTGGGTACCGACGCCGCCGTCGGCCTTGGGCAGACGCACCCGCGTCCTGGCCGAGCGGCAGCGTCGCGGTGCGAACAAGCCCGGCGGCCGCCGCTGCAGGCGAGGTGTTGCGCTCGGCTTTTACAGGTGGGGGGGGGCTAGAGTTGAACAGGTGAGGATCTGCAACAGGCGGCGGCGATCTTGGAGTGGGGGCACGTACGCGATGCGGCGCACGGCATCCGCGGCACAAAAAGGAGAACCTTGGAGGGTGAGGGTTCTCTGGGTGCGCGACGGCGTATGTGGGTGGGCAGGGTGCTTGTCCGCGCGCTCGGCTTGGCGAATGGAACGCCGCGCGTGTACGGCTAACGGAGAGGACGGAAAGAGCTGCCTGACGGGAGCTTCCCACCCTGCCTGCAGCTGGCGAGCGGGACCCAAGCTCACGGCGTCCCCGCGTTCCGTCGACGAGGCACAGCACAGGGGCATGCATGTACCGTACGTATGGGGCATCCAAGATGGAGCAGGGTGACGCAGGCAGGTCAAAAAGAGACGGTGTTGATGGACGGGTTTCTCCTTCCAGACGCGCGATATTTTTTCTGTTGCTTTGGCCCCTAATGGAAATGGCCCTCGTTTTTGAAATCCAAAACAAAAAAAAAAAAAAAAAAAGATGACGAGCGGGTCCCACGAGACGTTGCGCTCGTACGCAGGCACCGGAGGTGCAGTGCATCGTTGGCCACTGACCCGTGGGCCCTCCTGGTGGCTGAGACTAGTGCGTGTTCGCCTCCAAGGCGGGGCGGACGGGCCGCGGCCGGTGCTTGCGCCGGCGTACGTCAGGGTCAGGCAGCGCGAGTGCGAGGCCTGCCTGGCATGGAGCTGCTGTGTGCGGTGGTGTGTGGACAGGCCACTGCGCTCTGCAGGGCGGGCTTGGACGGACGTTAGTTGCTGATTCGTGAAAGCCCGGCCGGCCGAGCTAAAGGGAGCTGCCTCCCTCTTTACGGGATTCAATTCAAACGGCTACTAAAGAAGCGAAGCGAGCGAGCACAGGATCGAGCTGAGGAGCACGCACGATACTGCTGGTTGAGCATGTTGGGAGAGGAAAGAGTGGTGTTGGCGACGAGAAACTAGTGGCCATGCAACGACCGTACGTCGGGGTGATGCTGTTGGCTTGGCTCCTCGATCGATCATAGGCCAAAGGGTTGGGCTTAGCTACCGCCTAGAACCCAATGTGAGCCAGTAACTCTCGTGAAATAGCGACACACACATGGAGATGCATGCATCATAGATTTGAGAGTGGAGACTGATCTACTACTACGTGTGAAGTGAAGAGAGAGACTTTCCTATATGTAATCTAGAAACTAGCTAGTTTTGAGATCAGGTATATACTCGTTTGTATCAAATGATCTGAAAAACAATTGAGCCACACAAGAACTCCAAGCAGACCAACCCAACTCCAAATCGCACATGCACTTAGTCAATACTATATGCGAGAGATGCACCAAAATAATTGTAAAGTTTCTTTTCAACTGTGTGCTTTATTTGCTCGAGATTCTTTTGACCCGGCCTGCCCCACAAGCGATCGCTGTGGACAGGTATACTGTACCATAGAAAGAGCTACAGCTTTTTGAAAACCCCAGCCAGAAGTTTTGTATGTACATATGGTTGCTTTTGTCCTGACACAGGCGGAGCGAGGCACCAAAGCAAGCGGCTTGCAACAATCACGCAAGAGGCAGTCTGGAAAACCACATCCACCTCTCCACTTCGTACTAGCAACTATACTCGTATGATTGACTGGTCTGATTAATTGATAGTATCTCGATCGATCTCCTCGATTGACCGGACCCGTCTACACGAAAGAACAACGTACCGTACTGCATCACATTTACTGTATACAGACCACTAGCGAGCATCTGCATATATACATGCAGCCCTGCTTAATTTTGAAGCTCTCTCTGATCGACCATGCACGCGTTCTTCTTTCCTTGCGAGCATCATGCACAACTCCACTAGAGGTTGGCACAGATCTAGCTGCGCACACATGTATACACTGTGGAGTGTCGACTACCCTACAGCTAGCTCTAAGTTGTCACATAAAATAAAATGGTCGTTTTATCGATTCATGTCCTTGCGGGCATGGGCCTTTATGTGTCTTCGCACCGCAGCTGTTTGCGGCCATTTCAGCAGTTGGCAAACGACGTTCTCTCAGGAAGGACTGCTGCACAATCGTTGGGCTAGGGACATTGTTGGTGCACCGACGGTTCAGGTACTCGTCAAGTATGTACGAGTTTGGATGATTTTGGAGGAGGTCGACCTTGACCCGTTAGCTTCGGACCGTTTTGTCTAGAAGTGGTCGCCTGACGGGAAGTACCGAGCATCATCTACTTACAGAGCATTCTTTCATGGGTCCACGTGCCTACCGGGAGCAAAAGAGCTTTGGAAGACCAAAGCACCACCAAAAGTGAAATTTTTCCTTTGGTTGGTGCTGCACCAATGGGTTTGGACAACAAATAGACGAATGAGGCATGGATTGCAAGCCTCAGATGAGTGCAACCTCTGCGGTCAGGCACGGAGACTTGTGATCACCTATTTCTAGGTTGCGTCACCACAAGGTAGCTGTGGTTCCAGCTGCTAGTACCTTTGGGGCTGCAAGAGCTCACGCCGACTGAAGATGAAAGCTTGGGTTCGTGGTGGCTCAAGCAGCGACTAAGAATTGGCAATGGTGACTGACCTTCCTTTGATACGATGCTAATGCTCATAACCTGGACAGTTTGGAAGGAACGGAACAACAGGGTCTTCAACCGAGTGGTTTTGACTCTACCGGCCATCCGCCGCGTGGCGATTGCGGGAGGGGAGCTATGGTGTCAGGCAGGCTACTCAACCCTGGCCGGTTTCTTTGCTCTTTGGTCACAACAACCCTCTTTTGTGTAATAAGCTTTTGTGATTCTAGTAGTTAGGGGGTTTTTCGTTTGGTGACGGTTCCTCGCCGGCGCCTCAAAAACTTTATTGTGTAGGTAGGTATATGACCATTCCTGTCCTCTTAATCAAATACAGGCATACATGGCTGCTCGCGAAAAAAATATCCTTACGGGCGTATATCTTGTAAAACTGTGGGGAGAGACTGAGCGGACTGCACTTATTGTCACCGAACAAATTAGCATAGCGCCAGCTTCTATAATCGGCAGCTAATTTTATTGTAGCGAATTTTCCATGACTACTAGGGTGTCGTGCACGATTGCATGATCCGTGTCGATCTAAGCGTCTTTGTTCTATTAAGGTACTACAGGTCCGGCCCGTGGGGGATAGGAATTGGATGGGTCCCCAGGATATACTCCGTAACGATATTAAAACTTGTTTAGGACAGGACAAGGTCGTCTCCGCGTACTCCCTTCCCGGCAGCCGGGCGAGGACGCCCCGGCGATCAGCTTCCTGGAAGAGCGCATTGAGGACAGGACTTCCATGACAATTACAACCCCATTGACAAGCTCCTTGGTGCTTGCCGTGGAGCAATGCGTTGCGATCCAATGTATCCACCTTCGCGGGAACCCCACATGACCAAGCACTTCGCAGAGAAACGGCAAGTGACCGAATCAAAGGCTTCGCGCCCAGTCATGTCGAGACCAGCCATGGCGAAACGTGAACAGCACCTTATGACCATGCCACCAAGGGCCCAAGGTAGGAGCGGCAAGACGAGGTGCCCCGCAACGGAGCCAGCCGGTGGCAGAGGTGCGCGCTGCCGGATGGAGCACCCTGCACCGTCGCCGTCGGGATCGATGCAGGCCTCGCCATCGCGTCAAGTAGTTTCACCCTAATCGTGTCAAGTCTCATCAGGCTGTCTATGAGCGGCCGGAGCAGTGACGGACTGACGGGTGCTTCTGGGCGCTCCTCCACATTGATGAAGCCGCATCAACCGCGCGAACCGGCGCCTCAGCACGCGCACCCCCAGCTGGATGCCAGCCAAGGCAGGCGGCAGCAGCCAGCAGCTATAGCTTTTGCGGCGAGCAGTTCATAACCACCCCACAGACCAGACCTTTTCTGTGCCCAACGCCGCAACGAGTGTTGGAGTGTACTACTACTATCAAATTCAATGACCCTATCCATGTATACATGTAGTACTGTACATCTAGTGGAAGTTGGATGTTCATGGATGTGCAATGGATAACCTCAAAAAAATGAACTAACAAGAGATGGTCCCCCACAAAAATTTGAATTTCTAGATCATTTGTCAAAATCCATGGATGTACAAATTAGATTAGAGTTCCACCTATGTGTACAGTGTAGTACTCGTACTCCTACTGCACCTGTTGTTGCCTGCGCGCGTGACCTGCGGCCGAATCTTTTTGCCGGCCGGCTGAACCGTAGGGTATCTCGTAGTCCAGGCATTCAACCTCATCTATCTGCTCTCCTCGACCACCGAGGCCCTGCCCGTGTTCCTCCACGAGCGCCGCATCCTGGAGCGGGAGACCTCCCGAGGCGCCTACTGCATCTCCTCCAACACCGCCTCCAATGCTGCCGTCTTCCTTCCCTTCCTCCCTCTCCACGACGAGGGCAAGAGCGCATCGGAGCACGCGCAGGTGGGGAACGCGGCCTTCCGGTTGCCGTGGCCTTGCGCCCACGACAGCCGTAGCAGGAGGAAGGCCGCCCGGAGCAGTGCGGCGAGGCCGGTTTGGACGGCGGCACGAGCGCGGCCAGCCAGTTTGGACGCCACAGTGGCTGTCCACGTAAGCGAAAACATGAGCTGAAGATGAAGTTGATGTCCCAAAATGATACAACCGCACAAGTTGATGGCCTATTCTTGTATTTTACTCTATAATAAATAACTTGTGCTTATACGAGTTAGAATCCTAATCTAAATATAACCAAGCACGTTTGGTATTGAATCCTAAACCTAATCTAAATAGAAAAAGGAAAATAAGGGTAAAAATTAGGCAAATATGGAACATGTTGTTCTATGTTGTGCGTCCTGAAAAATCTATTTCTTCAGATATGGTGTTTTTTTCCTAATTTCTGCGTCCCTTGGTTCTATTTTAATTTTCCAAAATCTGTTTATTCACTATGTTTTTTTTAGAAAAATTATCTGCAAGTTTTTTTGACGGGCCCGTACATTCTTCTGTTGTGCGTTAACTCGGTCTTATTTCTCACCAAAATATTCTTCTAACTATTGTGATTTTTTCTCAGAAATAAATTTATAAAACGAACAATACAAACAACACTATTGTTTGAACCATTGCCCTTTATGTAGTTTGGTGATTTGATAAAAAAACATAACCTATTTTATTAAATTTTAGATTACTCAGTGGTTTGACGCCACCACGTCCCACAGATGAGTTGGTCGAGGCGTTTAGTTGGCACCCTTGTCGGAGGTCGAGGGGTTTAAACCCCGCTAGAGCTCTCAATGTGGGAGTTATATATATTTATCCTCAAGCTCATGTGTGGGTTTGCCTATCTCGTCGAAGGTATGCAACACCAAAACCACCGTAAGAGGAGAGCCACAACTTCGCCGAGCGCCGCCGCACGGCTCCCCCCCCCGTCGGTGTCCTCGTCGACGTATTTGGTGGGTGAGGGGAGCTGGCCTCCACGCCCGGTGATGGTTGTGGCCGGTGTTTTCTCAGTAGGTGGTGTGTCCCCGGAGCTAGGGTTAGGGTTGGGTCTATGTTAGGGTTTCCGACGATAGCGTTGAGGCGGCGGCGTCGTCGTCAGGAATAATGTCCTCTCGCTCTCTTCCGCGTCTCGGCGGCGACCGTCTCCAGCGCCGGCGACGAGGGTGTGGAGGTAAGGTCCGTTCTTGGATCTTGTTTAGGAGTGTTCGGTTGGCGAGGTCTTGCGCCTTGTGCGTGGAGGCTCCGCCCCTACTTTCGTGGATGCGGTGGTGGCTGCGGGTCTTCAGGAAGATTGGTGGTTCGACCCGGATTCGGCTTCACCGCGACGGAGGATGCTATCGTCGGCTCCACCATCGTCGTTTCAACTTCGGATAGTGATCGGACGGATGGGCGTTCAACGACTTCTTCGCCTTTGCGAGATCGGCGTCTTCTGCGGTCCACCTTAACGACGGGGGGTTTCCTCCGGCTTTTTTTTTTGGTGCTTCAAGTTTGATAGCGGCGGCGGCTGGTGGCGGCTCTTCGACGGCGGCGGTTGCGGCCGGTGTCCGTTTCGGAAGGGTCTAAGGACCGTTTTGTAATTTTTATTTTCTTTGGGGTCCTTGTAGATTATAGGCGGGGTAGCTGTCATACGTATCCTTAAACGGTGTACTTGTATTGCTTTTCCCTTAATTAATACAGGTATACTTTATAAAAAAACTCTCGCTCAAGGGGTTGTCTCCTCGACTAATTAGCTAGAAATATTTAGTTTTGAAAAGGTTTCAAGATTTCCGTCAAATCGATCAATTTACCACGGCCCTATTTAGTTCCTAAAAGTTTCAAGATTCTTCGTCACGCAGGGGTGTGTTTAGAGCGTAAAATTCGGGCCTGAAAAAATTTGGAAATTGGAATTTGCCCTGAAAAATAAAGCGCGGCAAGTGCATAGAGCTACTTAAAGATGAGTACATAATTTTTACGTAAAAAAAAAGTTGCCCCGAAAACACTGTTTCGAACTGAAAAATCTTGAAGACACGTTTCGTTTGTTTGTGGTAAATATTATCCAACCATGGCGTAACTAGGCTCAAACAATCGTCTCGCAATGTTTATCTAAACCGTGCAATTAGCTATTTTTATTTACCTACATTTCATACGACGAGCATGCGTCTTTGGGTGCATTTAATGTTTTGATGTGATGAGAATGTAGAAAATTTTGGAGAGAAGTTGGGGCTCTAAACACACCCACATTGAATCTTTTGACAAATTACAACCAAAACCTAGTTAGCCCATGGTAGGACAATAATTATCAAATACAAATAAAAAATGGTACAATACTTTTTAACTTCACTTTTTCAGCATTTAAACACAACCCATGGCTAAACAAATGTATCTCTGCAATCCTCCATGAGAGGCTGACATGTGAAAATTTGAGAGCTCTCGTATCATAGCCACCAAAAATCTTTACATGTCAACATGAGATTCCAACTACAATTTTTTATGGAAGAAGATGTTGAAACTAAATATCTAACTATAAAAACACATGGATACATTTTTTTTAATTATGATATATTTACATCTATTTTTTTGTGCTTTGCGGTGGAAGAAAAAAAAATCTATCAAACTTGTTGTTTGTATTTAATTTGGTACAAATTTCATGGGACATTGTCATATTATTACCAATTTTAAATTAGTCCATCTGTCCAAAAAGAGCGTCATTTTAGAATTTTTAGACATCTTATTTGCCCATCTGTCTTATTTTTTTTTTATATAAATATCATTTATTTTGGAATGAATTATTATAAATATCATCAGAGAGACTTTAATAGTAATTTATTTATTTTATAATTTTATAAATCTTTTAGTAAGACAAACAGGTCAAAAACACGATGTCTAATAGCAAATAACATCGCTCTTTTAAGACGGAGGGAGTATATTGGAGTTGTCATGGTTATCCTAAAATAAATTATAGGTCTTAAATTTCGTAGAAACAGAACTACATAAATTGACACGCAAAACTTCCTATCATTGTCTTTCATAAATGTGTCCTTTTCTTTATGTTATTACAATGCATGGAGCATGTTTGCTTGTATATACTATACTACCGATTCTTAACTAAATGGATGAACCTAGAAAGTCAAAAGTGACTTATAATTTGGGATGAAGGGAGTAATATACTAAAACGCAACACGAGCGGGCCTAACCTCCCACCAATAATAATAATAATAGTAATAATAATAGTAGTAATAGTAGTAATAATAATAATAATAATAATAATAATAATAATAATAATAATAATAATAATAATAATAATAATAAAAATAAATAATATTTTTTTAGGGGAATGATAATAATAAGAAAACACAGCCAAAAAAAAAGGCTCATTTTTTTTAGCAGAAAAAAAGAGGCTAAGGCTTAGGGCCTGTTTTTCTACAAAACAGCGTCACCAACAGCCTTTAAATTAAGCTGAGCTGTTTTGAGAATATTGTTTGACAAACTAGCTTCACCACCAACTCTTTGCCCCTGCCTTAGCATTGATTCTCACGTGAATACAGAAAGATAGCACACGTGCTCGCTGTACCAATGTAAAACGATGTCACATCAAGCAAGAATAGACGGGCACACGTACAAAACCAGACCATTTGGAATGCAAGAATAGAAAAACACATAAAGCAGGAATTTTCTCAGCATTCAAACGGGACCTAACTAAAACTGACGGGCACACATCACACAAATTGGACACCATAAAATAAACTCCATTGCAACTCTCTGATCAGAGGGCTCTCAAACAAAAGTACAGTTTTTGGACATTGTCAATCTGGTTGGTTTCAAGATGCACAACACTAGACCTATAGTTCTGTTTCATTCAAAAGGAGAGCATTCTGGACAGCCTCAACTTCACCAAATTTCACCCTGTTGACAGTTCCACAGAACTGAAAATGTTGTTGAACTTCCTCCAGCAAGCAAGCATAGTCAACCTGAAGCAAGGTGGCATAAGGAGGCATCAGAGTTTAACAACTACTGAGTTCATTGAAGTGACATAATCATTGCTCAAGAACTTCATTCACGTTCAGTACAGGTGTGTGTGAATTTGTGATCATCAGAGACAAACAGAGTGCAGAAAACCAATCAATCCATTGTACGTGTTGTGCTGCCTGTGAGATCAAAGACAATGCTACTTACTTGAGCTTCTGAACCCAGTCCATTGTGCCTTTGGTCGCGCAGATGAGGTCGAGCTGCAACGGAAAAAAGGCTTGTTGTTAGTATCTAACCAAAGTTAATTTACTTGCAAACAAAAGAGCTTCTGAAATTCAGTTGGTTTAGCCAATATTCAGGTAGGTAGGGCTTGGGTGCGCTGCAGCTTGGGCTCGGGTGCCTCCAAGACCTGGTACTGGCAGACAATGCAGAGAAAAATGGTTCATTGATACAGAGACATTCTTGCTTTCTCAACCATCCAAACCTGCAATATGGTCATCATCAGTCATTCATATATTTGTTTGGACTGCTTGGACTGCATGCTGAAAAAGACTAGTTAACCATTAACTAAATGACAGACTTCACCACTCTAGTTGACCATTAACTAAATGACAGACTTCACCACTCGGTGACTAAACACCCTGCTCGGCTGCACTACTAGCAGCCACAAGACACAACTACCAGCCGAAGTAGCACAGCCAAAGGGGCCAAAATCAAATGTTCAGAGTACCCAATAACTCTTGTAGAAGTGTCATTCAATAAGGTCTTACAATCAGTAAGATATGATGCACTGATTCCAACACGCATGTCGGACATGGCAATTTGCCATATAACATGCATAAATATTGCAAAAATAATGTGTAGGTGTTCCTTTTAATTTTAAGTTGCAAAACTAGGAAAACTTATATAAAAACAATCCTTGCTTGTTCACAGTTTTTCCATTCAGCTGGGAAAAGGAATAGCATGACCAGCACGTTTTTTGTTTGTCACAAACTAATAATACAATATGGTGATGTAGTAATTAACTAATTATTACATATCAACCAAGTTGCAACTGAAAGTTTAGGTTTTCAAACAGCCAAGATCTAGCGACCAACAGAAAGCAAGTAGCTAACAGAAGTATTGAAGCAGTAGCACAGAAGACACTGATACAGCACCAAAGTGGAGTGTTGGTGAATCGTGAGATTCATTGATATCATGTAGAATGCTGAGGTAGTAATAAAGGCATTATCTTGCATACAGATTTAGACATGTGAACAATATGCTGATATTCTTGTGACTGCAGTGTATCGCAGATCTTTCTACTAGATGCTAGATGTTCAAGTCAGTGAAAGTATTAGAATGGGGTACTTATGCAGAACTAATAATGCAAATAAAGAAACTGAATTTTACATGATCACAAACTGCCCTGCACTACATAGCAGAGGTCTAGAGCTTCCATAGCTCAGTTCAGAGCTTCTCCTACTGATGTATGTTGCAAGCCTGGATAAGATTCATAAGACAAGACTACCCGAGGTCCAGAGTTTGCACAGGTCAAAGTTAAGAGCAACTGATGTTGTAAGCATGGACAAGAGCGGATCAATGGGCATTCAGGCTGACAATCTGAAATCTGAACTGTCGCCTTAGCAACGCAAGTAAAAAACAGTGCAGTGCACACTGAACCACTAATCAATTCATTAAGACAAGATTTTGACAAGTAATTGACAGGATTGTTAATCGTTATGAACAAATTAAAGGACAGCATATCCATTCAGATCCATACAACAATGAAACTACAAGCACGATATAAACAGACAGCATTAGCAATATTTATCCTGAAAAGTGTTCAGGTAAAGGTGTAAAGGACAGCATTAGTAAAACATTCCACAAACAGGAACTGCAGGTAGATCCGTTCAGATGACGGAACATAAACAGGCATCATTGCAATACTAGTACTAGATTCACGAGGACGCAGGACGTGCTGAACCAACAAAAAGATCTTTGCACATTCCACAGCCTCTTAACACCAGCGTTGCGGAATCCGGAGGCAAAGAACCCGCCCGCCCGCAGGCATCCAAGAAAGCAATCAGGACAAACATCAAAGAAGACGATTGGGTGGGTCCGTACCTGAGCGACCTCCGCGAGGGCGGCGGCGGCTTGGGCTTGACCAAACGGGGAGGCGCCATGCCCCCCGCGGGGCCAAGATCCAGCGGCCGAGGGGGCACCGTTACCCACGCCAAGATCACAGCTCCACTTCCGGCCTCATGCTCCGGTGAGGGTGTACCCATGGCGGCGGCGGCGGCGGCGGCGAGTAGAGGCAGTACCGGAGGGAGACAGCCCGATCTGGCCGGAGGAGGAGGATCTTGCGGGCAGAGAGGACCAGAGGGAGGCGGGCAGCGTCGCACGGGCGTGGCCCTGGACGCGGCGGCGGCGCACGGGACGCCGCGCGGAGAGGAGTCGCTGGGTGCGCTGGGACGCCGCGCGGAGAGGGTTCACGGGTGCGAGATGGGTGACCGAGAGAGCGGGAGGGAGCTACGATTTCGCAGTTTCACACAGCATACGCGCTTCTCTCAAACGGGCCCTAATGGCACCCCTCTGTGCAACCAAGCCGTCTCTTGTTGGGCCGAGGCCCCAGTACATGGCCTGAGTACATGGCTTCGAGCCCGCGGGGGACGGGCGCCCTCAATCGACGGCTAGTCAGACTTCGTTTCTTCCCAAACCCCAGTTTGCAACCCTAGATCCCTCTCACCGGCGACGCGCTTGTCGGCGGCGCCTGAGATGGATCGCGACACGCCGGCGCCGAGGAGGGGGAGAACGGAGAGCAGACATGCCGGGGAGTCCTCTTCGGCTGTGGCGGTGGAGACGCCGAACGAGCGCAAGACAACATGGTTGTGGGAGGCGGGAGGGAAACTAGTGGAGACCGGCCGGCCCGTGACTGCCGCCGAGCTGCCGAGCCCGAGCAATGCAGAAGAGGCGGAGGACGAGGAGTGGATCATCTCATCCGATGATGCCCTCCCCCTCATCCTGAACAGCCGTCCTCTCCCAATTAGATTCCCAGAATTCCCTGAGGGTGGAAGCTGGAAAGAGATCGGAAAGTGGCAAAGGGCTACTACAGCCGCTTACGAGAAGGCTGCAAACGGTTATTTTCCATCATTACTCCTCCAATTAAGCACCCCTCACCCCAGCCCCCTCTTCTAACTCTTGTATTTGGGTTCTTCTTTTTGTTTAGATCCTATCTCCAATCCTCCTATCTTGAGGGAGACAAAGGGGAGGGGGAGGGAGACATCTTCTTCCAGTGAGGTGATCTCCGGGAGACAAAGGGAGGTGATCTTTAAGTTATCTAGCTCGATTGTCAGGATTTCCTCTACCCGATTTGGAGATGGTAAAATTATTCTGAACTTGCAGTTAGATTATTACTCCAGTTGCTAATATTGACATAATTTACTGTTGTTTCCTCTAACTGATTGTCACTGCCATAATTTACTGACATAATCTTGACATAGTTTACTGGAATCAGTTACCAATAATAATAATAATAATTTACTGGATGCTGACAATCAGGTGCTAATTTAGTATAACACAATAATTCCCTCATAGCTAATCTTGACATCAGTTGTTCCTGTTTTCAGATGTAGTGCCAATATGGGGAGTTTACTGGAATCATCATTGGTCCATCTGAGTCTGATAAGCATGCGAGGATACTGACCAGTTCTGATACTGTATGTGACTTTGATGGGAATCTGCTCGATCTCAAGGTGCGCACTTTGGCTCATCTACTTATTTGCTATTATTAGGCCTGCAAACATGCTAGTCGCTACAACCTGCCAGTAGCCAAAATGTTGACCCTCTTGTGCTGCCAACAAAGATGACCCTCAAATCACAATAGCTTTATGTTGTATTGTGCGAAATAAGATTTCTTTTGTACAGCGCAGCCAGCAAACTATGCCATGGTACCATTGATATAAACCCCAATATTGATCAAAATAATAAAATTGACTGAGTTCTGGTTTGGATCTTAAGAAATCAACAAAGTTTAGAGTAGCCAAACTAAGATACTTTTCGCTGTTCTCGTTTGCTGCAGCTTTTCCATCATGTGATTTACTGGACAGCTGAATAAATTAGAAAATTACTATTCCCTATCACAAATTGTTAATCGTTTTGGCTTTTGTTGGTACATATAGTTTGGTATGGCACTTAGATATACATTGTCTAGATACAAAGTCAAAAATATTTAAAATTTTGAAGGCAGTACTATTTTAGCTGAATAAATTAGAAGATAAATATTCCCTATCACAAATTGTTAATCGTTTTGGCTTTTGTAGGTACATATAGTTTGGTATGGCACTTAGATATCCATTGTCTAGATACAAAGTCACAAATATTTAAAATTTTGAAGGCACTACTATTTAAGCACTATGTAGAACTTACCAAAGAGTGCACGAAAAGTATAGCATACCTCCAATACATGTTTAGGCATTGACATAAATAAATGACTGGTTTTTAGGATAGCCAAGCAAGTACATTTTCATATTTTAGTAGTTAGCTTTGTATTTTTTTACCCTATGTCACTCATCATACAAGTGAAGTTGTGAAACAGTAGCACCAATGCAACATGATCATATACTGAGGGGATTGTGAGGCGAAGTGGGCAACATGCTCCTAGGCGCTTAGGCCACATCTCAACTTTATAGAAAACTAGACGAGGCACTGGGGTGAAAAAATTCGAACCGGGATACTTGACGGGTCTGTTTGAGTCATTGGAGCCAGAAATTCTTGTTTATTTTATTCTTTATTAATGTAATATTGTCTTAACTTTATTCTCTATTGATTATTACACTTTATCTATCTAACTTAGTTTTTTTTCAGCTACTTGTTCGTATGCCAGATAAGACAGTTAAGGATGGGGAGCTGTTGTTTTTGATCCCTACTATGGCATCGCTGTTTTGGAGATTTCAGTTGATAAGCTACTGCGATGCCCATCTTTTGTGTCAAGTCCAGACTATGGAGACAAGGTTTTCATATTAGCAAGAGATAAAGATTCTTCGCTGTTGACTACGTCGTGGGGGAGTGTCATGTCTCACAATGAAACTTATTTGGAGCGCAACTATTATTTATATGTGAGCTGTGTGCTTCCCGAGGTATTAACTAAAATTAGTTGTATTCAAATTTTGCATCTTACTTTATTACTCTATTAAATTATTTGTAATTTGTTTGATGCAGTGGTAGCACATTTGGATTGGTGATTGATATAGATGGAAATCTCATTTGGATTGGCCTTTTTGTCGGGTTGACAAAAATCGCTGTTCTTCCAAGTTTTATTATCAGAAAATTGATTGAAATGGAAAGAAAATTCAGGTATTAAAAACTTTTTATTAATAGAATAGAGTATGATATAAATTCAGGTATTGAAATGGTTAGTGGGCTAACGGGCAACATGGAGAGCTGAATTAAGTTTTTATTAATAGAATAGAGTATGTGTCAAGCGCCTCAACGCCCAACGACGCAATGGGACCGCGGCTACGTAACTCGTAGTCGCGGCTCTAGGCCTTCACCGTGAGAGATCTCACCCGGTGGCTTGAGAGAGTTTAAGGGAGAAGAGCAACTTTAGGATAATTGATCTTTCTTGATTATCTCCAAGTCCGTTACATGGCATATATGGCCTATGGCCCAACCATTTCTCCTAGAATTAAGGCATGCAAAACGAAACTAAGTCCTATCTTTCTAAAATTAGCCACTCACGGTGGCACCCGCCTTTGGGCCCTTGGTTGCGCGCTCTCGCAGCCCTCCCCGGGCGTCACGACGGGCGCCTATAGGTGCGCCCCCGTACATGACATCTCTCCCCCTCGATGATCGCATTTCGTCCTCGAAATAAACTAGGGAAACTTGTCAAGGAAAGTCTTCAATATCCTCCCATGTAGCACCAAATTGGATCGCCCCTTTCCAGCGAATGAGCACCGCCGAACACCCTTGGCCACCGGGTACCGAAACGACCGCCAGGTTCGGGAGTCACCGCCCCATGATGAGTGTGTGGGAGGGGAGGTGGCGTCTCTCGGTGGTGCGCCGATGAACTTCTTGAGAAGGCCGACGTGGAAGACATCGTGCGGCCGCACGCGGGGGCGCGCTAGACGAACAACCACGGGTTGATGCACTCGGTGACTTGGTATGGCCCGACGCGGCGGCGCCTTGCCCTTGGTCGCCTGGGGAAGAGAAGAGGCCGCCGTTGGCGTGGCGCCCGAAAGACCCAAGTGACCTACGCATAGGGAGACCGTCGGTGCGCGGTCGTAGAACTTCTTCCGGGCGGCCCGGGCTTGTTCCAGCGATAGCGGACATCCGCTAGGAGCCCTCGCGTGCGCCCATTGCCTTGGCCACCGCCGCCACACGGGTCTCGCTAGGCTCATAAGAGCGGATGGATGGGGGGTCGACCATAGACCACCTTGAAGGGAGTGTCCTTGAGCGGCGATTGGTACGCCGTGTTGTAGACGTACTGCCGCCCGTGGCGACTTAGCGCAGCCATTGCCGTGGCCGATCCCCAGTGAAACACCGGAGGTACATGACCCGATGACTTTGTTGGCCGCCTCCGTTTGGCCATCGGACTTTGGGTGGAAGGCGGACGTCATGTGCGTGCCTTGGGGCCGGTGAGCCGCATCGCCTCGGCGTAAGCGCCGAGGTGAACACCGAGTCTCTGGCCCGACACCATGGACCGGGGGATCCCGTGTAGGCGAACGATCTCATTGAAGAACGCTGGGCCTGGGACTCGCATTGTAGGGGTGAGCCGGGGTATAAAATGCGAAGATTTGCTAAACCGGTCGACCACTCTGAGGATCACCGATTTGCCCCCCAACTCGAGGCGGCCGCTCGATGAAGTCCAAGTCGACGTCGGACCCACGGCCCGGGAATGGGCGAGGGCAAAGCGGTCCCGCCGGGTGCAGGTGTTCGACTTGTCTTTGGCATGTTGCGCAGCGCCGACGAAGTCTCGACCACGCGGCGCATGGCGGGAAGTAGAAGTCCCGCGGAGGCGATGTAGAGTCCGTTGCACCCCTTCATGGTCGCCGTCGTGCGGAAAGAACCACGCCGGCCGGCAGCGTGGAGTCCGGCGGGATGTAGAGCGGCCAAGATACGCCACCATGCCGCCACCGTCGGCGACCCACGACGCTCCCTTGTGTGTCGGCCGCTAGTTCCTCCGGATGGCGACCAAGGCCAGTTCTTGCTATTGAGCATGATTTGGGCGGTCCGACGGTCGGCGAGGCGCGGACCGAGCCCTCCTTGCTGGTGTCGCGGCCGGGACAACGCGGCGGGCGAAGATGTTCGAGGCACGGGGCTTGTATTCCACCGAGAAGTCGGCCGAGGAGCTTTCCCCACCCAATGGTGCCGAAGGGATCGTCAAGAGGCGCCGGTCGAGGAGGAACTTGAGGCTGAGTGGTCGGCGCGCGGACGAGAACGCGCCCCACAAAGCACGGCCTGGAGTGGCGACGGCGTGCACCAACCCAATGAGCTCCCGCTCATAGGTCGCGAGAGCGATGGCGAGGGCAACCGGCTCTGTTGAAATAGGCGATGGGATGATGGTGCTCCGCAGCAAGACCGCCCTCGGCCATGTGTGGGACGCGTCACACTCGACGATGAATGGCTTGGTGTCGGGCGAGGCCGCCAACACGAGGGCCAACGCCATCGCCGCCTTGAGCTCTGGAAGGTCCTCGAGCCTCGCCGTTTCAGAAAGCCCCTCCTTCGCCAGGGAAGTGAGGGGCGCCGCGATCTTGCCGTGAGTCGTGGGACCCTAACTTGCGGTAGTACCCGCGAGGCCCAAGAAGCCACGCACCGCACGCCGCCGAGCTGTGGTGCCGCCCCCGTGGATGGCCCGCACCTTGGCCGGATCCATGGCCACACCTTGGGCGAGATGATGTGGCCCGTATGCCACCTAACGGGGACCCAAAGATGCACTTGGATCGCTTGACGAAGAGGACATGGCGGTGAAGTGCGCCGAGGACAACACGTATGTGCCTCAAGTGATCCGCCGGTCTTCTTTATGAAATCAAGATATCATCAAAAAATACAAGGACGAACCGACGAAGGAATGGCCGGAGCACGTCGCTCATGAGCGCTCGGAATGTTGCCGGGCGTTTTCGCCAACCCGAACGGCATCACCAAGAACTCATAGAAGCCATCATGGGTACGGAGCGCCGTCTTGTGCACATCAACCGCCGCATCCGGACTTGGTGATAGCCGGAACGGAGGTCCAACTTGGTGAAGAACTGCGCGACCATGTAGCTCATCAAGGAGTTCGTTGACGACGGGGATGGGGAAGGCATCCTTGACGGTGAGGGCATTAAGAGTGCGGTAGTCCACGCAAAACCGCCAAGGCCCATCCCCGCTTCTTGACCAAAGATCGGCGATGAGAACGCCGATCGCTACGGGCGCACGATGCCTTGGTCCAAAGATAGCGGCGCATTGCCGCTCCAGCTCGTCCCCAGCGCGCCGGGTAGCGGTAGGGGCCCAACCGCCCAGGTGTGGAGCCGGGCTTGAGGATGATGGCGTGATCCCGTGCTCGCTGCGGTGGCAGCCCCGCTGGCTCGGCAAACACCCCCTCGAAGGAGTGCAGCAGCTCCTCAAGGAGGGCGCTCGGTGTCGTGGTGGCAGCGAGTAGAGGCGACGGTCGCCGGCGACGCGACGACCAGAGACCCCGGCCTTTGGTGCGGGAAGGAGACGGTGCGGTTGACGAAGTCCCACACCACCCGGCCAAGGGTGACCATCCATTGAGTCCCCAAGACGAGGTCATACCCCGAGCGGCATGACGCGAGAGGTCGATGAAGAACGCTCGCCCTCGATGATGGCCGGGCGCGCGGATGACGCCCGGGCAAGTGAGCGCTTCGCCGTTGGCCCACGGTGGCCGTGAGGCGCAGCGGGCCGGATCGCGAGCTTCGCTGGCGGATGGCGGCGTCTCGGCGATGAAATTATGTGTGGAGCCGGTGTCCGAAGCGCGGCGAGGGTGGTGGCGCCTAGGGAGACCCGCACTGCATAGAGTCACGAGATGGGCATACCGCCACGCGCCCGAGGGAGAAGACGGGGGGCTCCGTCTTGCCGATCGTCCCCGCCGTTTCTCGCGGCGGCCGCGATCTCGACGTCGTTGATGGAAGCCGCGGCGGCGACACGACAGGGCGCGGAGTGCGGCTCATTGCGGTTGAAGCAGGCCGAGACGGCCGTTCGCCGTTCCTTCGGGGGACAGCCGCTTCAAGGGCTAGCCATCCCTGCCGCTATTGGGACGCGCCGCTGGTGGTGCGGGGAAGGCGGGCGGCGGCCGCCGAGGCGCCGGCAGGTCGCGGCGAGGCGAGGGGCGCGGGCGGTTGGCGGGGGTTGTCGTGCCAACTCCATCCGTCGACCGACGGGCGAGACTCATGGCCCCGGCGAGCGCCTCCGGTTGTGGATGCGAACGGCGTGGCTCAATGGGGAAGAAGACCGCCCGGTGTAGAGTTGGACGCGCTGGCCCTCAGTCGAGGCGCGGTTGGTGGGGGATTGCCGTGCCAACTCCATCCGCTCGACCTGACGGGCGAGACTCATGGCCCCGGCGAGCGTCTCCAGTTGTGGATGCGAACGGCGTGGCTCAATGGAAGAAGACCGCCGGTGTAGAGTTGACGCGCGGCCCTAGTCGGCGACTGCGCGCGGCTGGGCCGGGCTGGAACCTGTTGGAGTATTCCTCCACGTCCCCGTGCGGCGACACTCGACAACTCGCTCAGGGGCGGCGAGCGGAGAGGTGGACCGAAACGAAGGTTGAGGAGGTCCTGAATCGTCCCCATGGCGGCGTGGCCTCGTCTTCCCCGCAATCGGAAGTACCGTTGTGCGACGTCCTCCGCATTGTGGGAGGCCATCCACACGCGCTCCTCCGGCATGGTGCTTGTTGTTGGCGAAAATAGGATTCGCACTTGTTGATGAAGAGCATCGGATCGGTCTTGCCATCGCATCGAGGGAAGTCGAGCTTCTGGAATCTTGGGGGCCGATCGGATCACGAGGAGGTTCCTCGCGACCGCCGCCGCACACGGCGTTGTTCGACGACGATGATGACTCCGTCCTTCACGGTGGCGATGTCGGCCTTCTCGGAAGACAACTCGATCCGAACGACTTCATCATCTCCATGAGGTCCTTGATGGTGGGTTCAGCCATGGTGGTGGAGTGGCCGGTGGAAGGGGTGGACGTGGAAGGGGATGGTGGAGGGCTGGAGCGGGTGGAAGAGGATCTACGCGACGCCGATACCAGGTTGTCAAGCGCCTCAACGCCCAACGACGCTGGACCGCGGCTACGTAACTCGTAGTCGCGCTCCAGGCCTTCACCGTGAGAGATCTCACCGGTGGCTTGAGAGAGTTTGAGGGAGAAGAGCAACTTTAGGATAATTGATCTTTCTTGATTATCTCCAAGTCTGTTACACGGCATATATGGCCTATGGCCCAACCATTTCTCTCCTAGAATTAAGGCATGCAAAAGGAAACTAAGTCCTATCTTTCTAAAATTAGCCACTCACGGTGGCACCTGCCTTGGCTGCGCGCTCTGCAGCCCTCCTCCGGGGCCACGACGGCGCCTATAGGTGCGCCCGTACATGACAGTATATGATATAAATATAACAATTCATGGTAAAAAAATGAGTAAATGACACATTAGTCAATAATTTGTTGATAAAACTTTTTATTTTTATTTCTATTTAAGTTATCTTTGTTGCTGAAAAACGGCATGGAGAATTTGAACAGATATCTAGTTTAATTCTATATTTGATGATTGGCTAAATGTGAACTATGTTAGGTGTATTGCTCGTCCAGTACATTATTTGTGTTTAAGGGCGGTGCAGTTTCTGGAATTTCACAAGAGAGAAGAAATCTTGTATGGACACAATATTGATAATGGTTACATTGTCGATGAGGTATTAATCTATTCAAACTTCTTTTTCACACTATTTGTATGTCATATTGCTAGTCTATATATGTGTTGTCGGTATTGTAACTCATGTTATATTTTTAGGTAGAAATCGAGTCAACTGCAGAAAAAGTTGGGATTAGGCGTGGAGATTTGATTCTTTCAATTAATGGGATGCGCGCTCCGACTTTGCCAGAGGTAAAAACTGAGAATTTATCTAAGTTTCGTAAGATACATGAAAATTTATATATTCTTATGTGCTCAAAATTTGTTCTCATTTGGTCTATTCTTATGCGTTTAAAATTTGTTCTCAGTTTGAGGATTATTTGCTTTTCTCTTGGCTGGAAATTTTTTTGGAGAGAAGAAGTGAATTATCTAAGGTTGTTCTAAAGGTATATTTAAAAGTTTGAGCAGTATTAAAATGTCAAATTTTAAAAAAATATTTTGAAAAATAATATAAGATTAATAATTACATATGATGTTTCTTGTAGCTAAAGGTTCATGACTCAATCGAGCGCAAAGAAGTACACTGTAGACCTGCCTCTAGGATTTTCATGCTATCCTTCAGGTAAGGAAGTCTGGATCTGTGTTTAATTAAATCGCACATGATTAACATGATAATAACTTTTATGAAAGGGTAGTTTAGTAACCGGTTAAAAATCTATTCGATCCAATTGAACTGCGAACCTGACAGTGGTGTTTTTGTGTGGGGTGTGGGGTTGGGTGACGAAATCGGACAAAAAAATTGTTATCCTAGTTACACTTACTTTTAGTGAATTTCTTTCCTTATGAAAGAAGGGTAGGCTTGTTTATTCTTGTATATTTGATTCAAATTCAGAATGAATATAGTATAATACTTCATTTATGTTGATTTAGGAGCAATTTAAATTTGGCTCATTGAGTATACTTTTATTGTTTGCCATTTTTTATGGATGGTTTTGATTTCACCACTGTAGTAAAGAAGAGGCCAGTGAAGACGCAAGTAGCTGAGAAGACATCTACAAGCACCAAGCACAAGAAAACCACTTCTGTACCTATGCCATCTGATAGGGTCTTGCGCCCTCGTAAGAAGTGAGAACAAATGAGTGTCCTTGGCAAACTGAAAGCTTAGGCCATGCTGCTGTGTAATATAGAAGTGTCCGACTATCATTTGTGTCTGACTGTCATTTGTGTCTGACTGTCATCTGTTGAGCTCTGGCTCCCAAAAAATAGGGCTCCCATGTGATGCAACTCCTGCCATCTGATACGGTCTTGTGCCCTCGTAAGAAGTGAGGACAAATGAGTGTCCTTGGCAAGCTGGAAGCTTAGGCCATGCTGCTGTGTAATATAGAAGTGTCCGACTATCATTTGTGTCTGACTGTCATCAAAAATAGGTCTCCCATGTGATGCAACTCCTTCTGTAAAAGGAGAAAAGCCTTTTGAAAAAAAAAATATTTGGCAAAACAGTCCTGATTTTTTGAATGGATGAAGAATTATGAATGTATGAAGTGGTCCTGCTTATTTGGGTTTGGTTGTCTAATGCAGTTTTCCATACAGTTGGTAATATATGTTGATTAAAGAGTCAACAATGGTTCCAAAAATGATTTGTACTCCGGCTTTAGCCTTGGTCCTGATTTTTTTAAATGCATTAAGGATGAGTTTCTGAAGTGCCCCTACTTATTTGAGGAAAAGAGGGCACTTTAATTGCACACATCCTTATTTGGCCTCTGGTAGTACCTAAGAACACCGGTCGTGGATATATAAGCGTACCGAGGATGAAATATACAATGTACTTTGTACCTTGTACAATCGTTGTCGGTTCTCCCCTCTCTCAGACGGCGCCCTCTCCTTCCCAAAATCCAATTTCCCTCGCCTACGATGAGCACGAGACAGAGACAAGCCGTGGAACCCTCTTCAGCTGTGGCGGTGGAAACGGCGACGGGGGAGGGGAGGGAGACTTAGTGGAGACCGGCCGGCCCATGACTGCTATCGAGCCGACGAGCGCGAGCAACGTAGAAGAGGTGGAGGACGAGGAGTGGATCATCTCATCAGGTGATGCCCTCCCCCTCATCGCTAGCAGCCGTCCTCTCCCTCTTACATGCCCCATATTCCCCAAGGGTGGAAGACGGAAAGAGATCGCAGAGTGGAAGAAAGCTTGCGATAGGGTGCACAATGGTTGTTTTTCAATCTTATACATCGATTTTCACTGAAGATTTTTTTCCTGCTAACTTCTTCATCCTTACATCTTCAATAAGAAATTTCTTTACGCTTTTTTTAGATAATGGAAATTATATTCCGGCTTCAGTCATCCGAGGATGCATCGGGCCAACAAAAGTACAGGCTGAAAAAACAGAAAAACAAGTGTTACAGGTGGGACAAAAGTCACCCGAAAACACCGGGTGCACTTTAAAAATAAAACAACTAAAACTCATCCACCAAAGGAGACTCGGACCCTCAGAATCGGCAACAAAGATAAGGCCCCATAAGCGTGCGCGATGAGCCGCCACCTTGATCCAAGGAATCTTCCACCACCGACGTCTCCAACGAGAAAATGCCATCCAAAGACGCCATCGCCGCCCACCAAACCTGGTGTAGGTTTTCACCGTAGAGATCCACTTGAAAGAGACGACGCCCCAAGCGAGGAAAGTGGCACCCTCGGGCGTCACCGCCGTCATAGTAGTGAGCGGCCAATGCCAAGTCACCCGGAGCCACGCCGTTACGCCAACCGCCGGCGACGTGCACCATCGCCCGAAATACGGATCACGGAAAATAAATGCCGGCGTCCGCGCCAACCTCACCATCCCTTTCCCACGACTCCTCCACCTTGACGGACGTGGAAGCCACCATGGCCCGCCATCGGGTTCTCCCGAGCACGGCCAACCCAATTGTTTCACCGTCGCCGCCGCCCGAGAACACCGCCCCCATGGTCGACGATCGCGACGCCCATCGCCCCGAGTCGCCGGATCAGCCCGCACCGGGTTCTCCGGCGCCCAAATATGAGCGGTCAATCTGCGCCACCATGGGGTCACCTTCGCCGCCCGCCCTCGCGCTCCACCGCCATCGCCCGCGTCGCCCGCATCTTCTCCAAACCGCGCCTCCCCCAGCCCAAAGGGCCCCGGATTCGTTGGGTTGACCGTGATCCCGTTCCCCGGTCAGACGCCGCCGACATCGGACAACGCCGAGCATGTCCCCCGCGGGCCGCCGGATCCGGCCGGGCCGTGAGGAAGCTCCGTCGCGGCGTCTTCAAACGAGGCGGAAGGGGTGACAGAAGAGATGAACCCGCCACCGCCGTCGTCGCACGCCGAGTGTAACACCCGTGTTTTTGCATCATTTTAAAAATCACTAAAAATTTGAACTTTTCGAATTACAACTAAAATTTGATTTAATTTTTCCGCTAAACCAAAACCCCTGTTTTCGAAAAGCAAAGATTTCAAACTCCCACCATATAGGAAATAGGAAACCTTTGCGTGTTGCCGAACTTTATGGTGACCCAAGATGCAAGGTAAGCTCTAGATTTAAATTATGGAAATATTGCATGAGTAATGATTTACAAAATTATCTCCGGGAATCAAATACCGAAACTCGTGTGTACTGACATATATGAATATTTTTACGAGCACGACAAATAATTATCTTCGACAATAAAGTCGTAGAGATACAAAGGTGCTTGAGAAAATATTTATAAAATATATATATATGTCATACATGAAATAATGAGACAGAGGACATGTGTGTATATACATATATGTCTAATTATACAAGTGCCCTTGCATAAATATTTTTCCATGAATTAAAGTCATGGGAAAACATGGGAGCTTGTATAAATATCTATGATATATAAATGTTTACACACATAAGATACTGGGTGAGAAAATAAAGGAGAAAGAGAGACAGAACAAAGGAAAAGGGAGAAAGGAAATTCGGAAAGGCCATCGGGCTCATTCTCTTCCTTTCCCTCGTTTCGGCCCAGCCCAACAAGCCCCCTCCTCCTCTCCTCTTTCCCTTCGCGCGCGCGCACGGGCCGGCCCAACCGACGAAGACGGGCGAGCCCAGTCCAGCGCCGAGCCGGCTCCGCAGCGCCTTCCTCCTTTTCTCTCACTGCCGCGCGGACCCCACCAACGTCGCACTCGTCTTCTACCTCGCGACGCGGAGTGACGACACGACGGACCCGCCCTGCCCGAGTTGCCAGAGCGCGGACCTCCGCACAGGGACGCAGTGGACTCCACCGCGGCACCCGCTCGTCGTCTTCCCGAGAACAGGAGGGCAAGTAAACGCGCACAGCGCCCTCGATGACCGAGCCAGCGCGAACCCCGATGACCTCGATGCGACGCGACGACGAGCTGGCTCACCGGAGCTGTACACGGGCCGGACACGCGGCACGATGCTCCGCATCCACCCACGCACACAGGAGCCAGGGTCAACGACCACAGGGACGTTGGGAACCGAGCTGTGGCATTTGCCCATGGCGGGTGGCCACCGACTCTGTAGATGAAGTGACCCGACGAGGAACCCCGTCCGCCGCCGCACGAGGCACCAGCGCGCGCCAGCGCGGAGCTGCCGAGCACCAACTAGAGGTCTGCGTGCACAGCGGGCGGTGTCGGAAAAGATCCGAGCCTTGGGAAAATCTCCCCGGCGAGGAGCTCCGCGGCGCGGCCTATAAATAGCCGCCTCCGGTGGCCGATCGACCTCGCCCCCACTCGCCGAGCACCGGCACCATCCAGAACGCGCCGTGCTCACCCGCTTTCCCGCTTTCCCTCTCCTCTTCCGCGGAATCCGCGTTGCCCCAATCGAGGATTTCCGCCGCCGCCGGAAGGAACCCGAGCTCCGCCGGCAGGGAGGTCGTCGTCGGTCAATTGGTCGCGTGGTACGCATTACCCCCTCCTCTCCCTTTTCCTTCGCAAATCGTGTGTTGTAGCGCTGTGCAGGCCGGAGCCCGCCCGCTGCCGCCACCAGAGCCCCGCCGGGTGCGTCGCCGTCGTGGAGGGCGAGATCTTCCGCCGCCCTGACCAGCCTCATCAAGCCCAGGACGACGAGGAGGGTCGAATAGGCCCCACGCGGCGAGGTTCCGAGCAGCAATGGCAAATCCGGCAAGGATTCCGGCGATGCGCCGCCGCCAGACGCAACGGACGGGGAAACAGTCAGGCATCGCCGTTCCCCGACGTAACGGCGTCAAGGCAACGACCAACGAGGAGTCGACACGTCGCCTTACCGTTTCCATCCGTCACAACCGTTAGGGCAACACCGTATTACACGTGGCGCTGATGTGGCATCCACCGTGGCGTCCACGTGGACCCACGTGGTACCCACGTGTAGATAGGCATTTCTGTGTACACTTAGGTAATTGCTAAGGCTACCCGGAAGTTGTACACAAGATATTAAAAATATACTTTCTCATGTCAGAAAAATTCTCAAAAAAAATTGTAAATTCATTATTTGATTTATAGAATTTTATCATATAATTAGTTCCAATTTTATTACATGATAAAATTATATTATAATATTACCCTAATGATTTAATTAGGGATTAATATTATAAAATCCATATCTCATGCAAATAAACTCCGTTTCGCGTGAAACGACTTCCATAATTCATCTAAAATCTAGCTCTATGCATCTAACCCATTGCCACCATAATGTTCTATGTTTGTTTTGCATGATATAGTTCAAGCTAGGTTATCGCCGATCGCGAAGTAGCTTTTCGACGGCCCGGATTAGGAGTTTCATCCGGATCAAGCGAGAGACGTTCAGCGCCCGTGCCGAGTTGTAAGAACCTCCCAGGCAAGTCCTTAACCCCCTAATCATGACCATAATATGATGATGAATGATGATATAATATGACTAAGTAAGATCGATGTAACCCGATTAATGATGTGAACCCTCCAACAAAAGGTGAGTGGTGATAGTCTACATGGAGGTGGACTAATCACAATCGGGATGAATCCCGCGGAGAGATGCTCGCCTCCCTAAGGACCGGTTCATAGACCTTCTACCTAGTGCGATATTTCGTACAGCCACATGCCGTATATGGGACGGCTTGATTCACACCCCGTTGGGTTGAGGTATAATCGGGAGCCAAGGTGGCCGGAGCAGGCAATCGAACTATTAGGAGCAGACGTGTTACATAGATACAAATGGATAGATACAAATGGACTGATCCGGGGTTGGGTTACTTCCCCCGCGGGTGAGTGGTTAGTGAACAAATACGAATGGGTCGGTCGACTTAGACTAAAAGAAAGGGAAGTGATGGGAGCCCTAAATGTCGGAACCCAGTGCCGTTACCTCTTGCCTTTGCCTCCTCTGCAGCTAACCTGCCACTCTTTACTACTCTCCCTCTGTGCACGCTAAAGGGTGGAGCAGAGGTGGCAGGGAGGTCAGGAGTGCTCGTTGGCGGCATGCAGATTAGGGCCTGGCAGCAACGTGTGAGCGGCTGATATGGCTTGCACACTCAGACAATGTCCTCACTTATTGTGGCATGTGAGTGAGGGGGCTGGGGGTTGTAATTGTAATGGCGTGGTATGGTGATTGCTTCAGATGGAAACCTGCCAATATACTGTTCCTTTTTTTTTTTTTAAGTCAACTCTCACTTGATTTGATTGGTGAATAAATTGAGGTATTCCCTCCATATACACATGTTTCACTTAGGACAAACCAAATGTGACCCTTAATTAAAAACGGAGGGAGTACTATCGGAATCATATATTGAAGGTTATATATGCTTTACCATGTTGTATATTTGGTTCCAGTTATCAGAATTTCAACTCAACAGTTGTTCAATATACTTTTCAGTCTTTGCTAATGACTTGTTTTAACATTTTTCCCAGCTGCTTGCCACTGTGTTGCTTTAGATGCTGAAGGCAAATGTTATACATGGGGTCGCAATGAGGTATAAATCTGAATAGTCAGTTGCACTTGCACTTGTTCTATGTATTGGTTAACAGTGAACACTAATACCTTCTGCAGAAGGGACAGCTAGGACATGGTGATACTCTTCTGCGTAACCTGCCGACTGTTGTTTCTCAACTATCAACGTAAGATATTCTATTTGCCTATAACAGCAAGCTCTTTACCTGTGCCTTTATTGTTAATAGTTTTCTGTAGTACTGGTAAACTTGTGAGCTTATTAGGCTTTATGACTAATATGAGTGTTTTGAAGCCATTAAACATTATTTATGTGTTCAAAGATTTTGATAGACACTTGTTAAACCTCCAGATACAAAATCATCAAAGCAAGTGTTGGAAGAAAAACCATACAGTGGTTGTAACTGATGATGGGAAATCCTTCTCTTTCGGCCATAACAAGCATGGACAGTTAGGGACAGGGTCCTTAAGGAATGGTCAGTACCTTTCACTTCTTATTGCTTGTGAGTAGTAACAGAGGTGCCAACACACCATTTGGGTGCTAACATACCATTATGTTTTCAAAGTTTAAACAATCATGATACACTCTACAAACATGTAGATATTTTTTTCCTGTTCTGCTTGATAAAACCGCTAATACTGAGAATAAATTTTAAACACATAAGAATATCCCAAATGAGAACAAATTTTGAGCACATAAGAATATATAAATTTTCATGTATCTTACGAAACTTAGATAAATTCTCAGTTGTTTACCTCTGGCAAAGTCGGAGCGCATCCCATTAATTGAAAGAATCAAATCTCCACGCCTAATCCCAACTTTTTCTGCAGTTGACTCGATTTCTACCTAAAAATATAACATGAGTTACAATACCGACAACACATATATAGACTAGCAATATGACATACAGATAGTGTGAAAAGAAGTTTGAATAGATTAATACCTCATCGACAATGTAACCATTATCAATATTGTGTCCATACAAGATTTCTTCTCTCTTGTGAAATTCCAGAAACTGCACCGCTCTTAAACACAAATGATGTACTGGACGAGCAATACAGCTAACATAGTTCACATTTAGCCAATCATCAAATATAGAATTAAACTAGATATTTGTTCAAATTCTCCATGCCATTTTTTTTCAACAACAAAGATAACTTAAATAGAAATAAAAATAAAAAAAGTTTTATCAACAAATTATTGACTAATGTGTCATTTACTCATTTTTTTTACCATGAATCGTTATATTTATATCATACTCTATTCTATTAATAAAAACTTAATTCAGCCCTCCATGTTGTCCGTTAGCCCACTAACCATTTCAATACCTGAATTTATATCATACTCTATTCTATTAATAAAAAGTTTTTAATACCTGAATTTTGTTTCCATTTCAATCAATTTTCTGATAATAAAACTTGGAAGAACAGCAGTTTTTGACAATCCGACAAAAAGGCCAATCCAGCGAGATTTCCATCTATATCAATTACCAATCCAAATGTGCTAGCCTACATCAAACAAATTACAAATAATTTAATAGAGTAATAAAGTAAGATGCAAAATTTGAATACAACTAATTTTAATTAATACCTGAGGAAGCACACAGCTCACATATAAATAATAGTTGCGGCCCAAATCAGTTTCATTGTGGGACAAGACACTCCCTGACGTGGTCAACAGCGAAAAATCTTTATCTCTTGCTAATATGAAAACCTTGTCTCCATAGTCTGAACTTGACACAAAAGAAGGGCATCGCAGTGGCTTATCAACTGAAATCTCCAAGACAGCAATGCCATAATAGGGATCAAAAAACAACAGCTCCCCATCCTTAATTGTCCTATCTGGCATACGAACAAGTAGCTAAAAAAAACTAACTTAGATAGATAAAAATTGTAATAAGCAATAGAGAATAAAGTTAAGACAATATTACATCAGTAAAGAATAAAATAAACAAGAATTCCTGACTCCAATGACTCAAACAAACCCGTCAAGTATTCGGTTCCAATTTTTTCACCCAGTGCCTCGTCTAGTTTTCTATAAAGTTGAGACGTGGCCCAAGCGCCTAGGAGCATGTTGCCCACTTCGCCTCACAATCCCCTCAGTATATGATCATGTTGCATTGGTGCTACTGTTTCACAACTTCACTTGTATGATGAGTGACATAGGTAAAAAAATACAAAGCTAACTACTAAAATATGAAAATGTATTTGCTTGGCTATCTAAAAATCAGTCATTTATTTATGTCAAAGCCTAAACATGTATTGGAGGTATGCTATACTTTCGTGCACTCTTTGGTAAGTTCTACATAGTGCTTAAATAGTAGTGCCTTCAAAATTTTAAATATTTTTGACTTTGTATCTAGACAATGGATATCTAAGTGCCATACCAAACTATATGTACCTACAAAAGCCAAAACGATTAACAATTTGTGATAGGGAATACTTATCTTCTAATTTATTCAGCTAAAATAGTCTTGCCTTCAAAATTTTAAATATTTTTGACTTTGTATCTAGACAATGTATATCTAAGTGCCATACCAAACTATATGTACCAACAAAAGACAAAATGATTAACAATTTGTGATAGGGAATAGTAATTTTCTAAATTTATTCAGCTGTCCAGTAAATCACATGATGGAAAAGCTGCAGCAAACGAGAACAGCGAAAAGTATCTTAGTTTGGCTACTCTAAACTTTGTTGATTTCTTAAGATCCAAACCAGAACTTAGTCAATTTTATTATTTTGATCAATATTGGGGTTTATATCAATGGTACTGTTAGAGGAGTCAAGAGCCTATTGGGCCTTAGCCCATTAGGGTTAATTAGTGTCTTGCTTAGGGGTCAAGTCAAACCTCTCTATATAATGAGAGGAGATGTATCAATCTAAAATTAAGCAAGAGATTAAGAAGGAAATCCCTTCTCTCTGCCGGCCGGGCGTAGCGAGAAGCCGGGCGCTCCTAGAGCCCCTACAACCCCAAACCCTAGCCGCCAATCTGTGAACAGTACCCGCGGGTACTGTAGCACCACGGGTACTGTAGCACAGCAGCCGCCATCCCTCTCTTCTTCCTCAATCGCCTCAACTCCAAGGCCGTCCATAACAATCTGGTATCGGAGCTATGGATCGATCCTCCGCCGCCGTTTCCATCTCCACAATGTCGCTCGAAGATCGGGCTGTGACGGTGGCAGCGGTCAACAATCTCATGGCTGCCATGTACAGCCTTCAAGATCGGATGGCTGATCGGGACCGCCGGATTACACGGGTGGAGAACCCTGTCCCCGGCGATCTACCAAGCATTGCCACCATTCCGGGTGTGCAGCCATATGCTCCACCACCGCCGCCACCGCAGCCATGGATCTTTTGCCCTCTCTTCGTCGATCCCGTCTTGTGCTATGGCATCGACGGTGGGTCGGTGTTTACGAGGGTGAACGCCCGTCGGCCACGCCGACGGTCGCTCCAGCGCCCACCACCCGGCGCTATTGTCCTTCTGTTGGCCCGATCCTACAACACCCATTCACCGATGGGATCTTCTATAGGGGGTACCGATGTCCAGAACAGATCCGGCCGACGGCGGTGGTACGGCCGCAAAGCCGCTGTCGGCGCGCCTATTAGCACACCGGCAGTCGCGGCGGCTTTGCGACCGCGACTGATTCATCCATGCACACCGTCGCGGATCAAGCGGCCGGTGGACATCGTGGAGCGAGCCGGCGGGAAGATGCTTGGGCGCCAGGTGTTGGGCTTCTTGCGGCGCTGGCTGCCGTGACACGGCTTCGAGGACAATTTCTTTGTTGTCGTCATGCGCGAGCATGGTGTTCCCTTGATCGGCGAGCTACAACTCTGCGGCAGAAGCGGTTTCCTCCTTGTCACCGGTGGGGATGCGCCTAGCACCACCGCTTTCCATTACCGGCCGCGCGAGGTCGCGTCTTCGCACGGGTCGCTATTGCATTTAGTTCCGGGCGGTACCGTTCCGTGCAACCCTCTCATTTCGATGGTCTCCATGGGATCCAGGCGGCTACACACGTCTTGAGTCTAGCATGCGGAGGGTGTTTTCTTCAAAAGTCACCAATAAAGAGTCACAATTTATTTAAAATAAGCCGAGATGTAAAAGGCTTGTTCTTAGGTGTTAGGTTTGTGTCTCGAGTCATTGTTAGTGTCATCGTTAGGTTGCAGCTCGAGGACGAGCTGCAAGTCCGGGTGGGGAGTAGTGTTAGAGGAGTCAAGAGCCTATTGGGCCTTAGCCCATTAGGGTTAATTAGTATCTTGCTTAGGGGTCAAGTCAAACCTCTCTATATAATGAGAGGAGATGTATCAATCTAAAATTAAGCAAGAGATTAAGAAGGAAATCCCTTCTCTCTTGCCGGCCATGGGCAGAGCCCCGCGGCCGGCGTTCCTAGAGCCCCTACAACCCCAAACCCTAGCCGCCGCCAATCTGTGAACAGTACCCGCGGGTACTGTAGCGCAGCAGCCGCCATCCCTCTCTTCTTCCTCAATCCCCTCAACTCCAAGTCCGTCCATAACAGGTACCATGGCATAGTTTGCTGGCCTGCGCTGTACAAAAAGAATCTTATTTCGCACAATACAACATAAAGCTATTGTGATTTGAGGGTCATCTCTGTTGGCAGCACAAGAGGGTCAACATTTTGGCTACTAGCAGGTTGTGACGACTAGCATGTTTGCAGGCCTAATAACAGCAAATAAGTAGATGAGCCAAAAGTGCGCACCTTGAGATCGAGCAGTTTCCCATCAAAGTCACATACAGTATCAGAACTGGTCAATATCCTCGCATGCTTATCCGACTCAGATGGACCAATGACGATTCCAGTAAACTCCCATATTGGCACTACATCTGAAAACAGGAACAACTGATGTCAAGATTAGCTATGAGGGAATTATTGTGTTATACTAAATTAGCAGCTGATTGTCAGCATTTCCAGTAAATTATTATTATTATTATTGGTAACTGATTCCAGTAAACTATGTAAAGATTATGTCAGTAAATTATGGCAGTGGCAATCAGTTAGAGGAAACAACAGTAAATTATTTCAATATTAGCAACTGGAGTAATAATCTAACTGCAAGTTCAGAATAATTTTACCATCTCCAAATCGGGTAGAGGAAATGCTGACAATCGAGCTAGATAACTTAAAAATCACCTCCCTTTGTCTCCCGGAGATCACCTCACTGGAAGAAGGTGTCTCCCTCCCCCTCCCCTTTGTCTCCCTCAAGATAGGAGGATTGGAGATAGGATCTAAACAAAGAAGAACCAAAATACAAGAGTTAGAAGAGGGGGCTGGGGTGAGGGAGCTTAATTGGATGAGTAATGATGGAAAATAACCGTTTGCAGCCTTCTCGTAAGCGACTGTAGTAGCCCTTTGCCACTTTCCGATCTCTTTCCAGCTTCCCCTTTGGGGAATTCTGGGAATCTAATTGGGAGAGGACGGCTGTTCACGATGAGGGGGAGGGCATCATCGGATGAGATGATCCACTCCTCGTCCTCCGCCTCTTCTGCATTGCTCGGGCTCGGCGGCTCGGCGGCAGTCACGGGCCGGCCGGTCTCCACTAGTTTCCCTCTCGCCTCCCACGACCATGTTGGCTTGCCCCCTTCGTCGCCATCTCCACCGCCACAGCCGAAGAGGACTCCCCGGCATGTCTGCTCTCCGTTCTCCTCCTCCTCGGCACCGGCGTGTCGCGATCCATCTCAGGCGCAGCCGACAAGCGCGTCGCCGGTGAGAGCCTTTGATTGAGGCGCCGTCGCCCGCGGGCTCGAATCCTCGAACGGAGCCGCGTCTTGTCACGTCAACCGTTCGCAGTGGGCTCCCATCCACCTCTCCATGGACTAGGCCTCGGCCCAACAAGAGACGGCCTGGTTGCACAAAGAGCGGGGTGCCATGAGCCCTTTTCAATCAAACATGAAAAAGTCTACATTTCCCCGACACAAACAGGGCGACGGACGGCGGGCGCCGCGCACGCGGCAGCGGCGGCGGCGGCTTCCTCCTCCTCCCCTCGCGCTGCCCTCCTCCTTCCCCTCTCCTCCCCGGTGCCCTCCTCTTCCTCTCCCTCGCGCCCTCCGCTCCGGTGGCGGCGGCGAAGCTCGCGGCTGTACCTCGCCGAGGCCGTGTTCGGTGCACGTTGTGGCTGCGGCTCCCGCTCCTCCCACGCGGCCTCATGAACGACGCTCGCGCGGCTCTGCTCAGCGTCGAGGTTCGTGTCCCCTTTCTTCTCAGTCCGGATGTACGTTCAATCTCCATGGTATTGTTGCAGACTTGCAGCCTTATCAATTTGGTTTGGTTTCACTAACATATCTGTGCTCCACTGTATGTAGCATATTTACTTATGTTTGTTTCCTTCTCGATGCTGATACACAGATCGACAGTGTTTCCTTCTCTAGGCTGCAGGTACTAAATTATACTCTTCTGAAATCTTTTTTTTTTTTTATTCATGGTACCTTTGTATCCTTGGGTTCCAGTTTAATCATGTGGCTCAAGTTTCTTACTGTCCTTACGCTTGTTTAGTAGTCCTCCATTTCAGAAAATTATTATTGCCTATACATTGTTTGCAGTTCCTCTGTGCTACTTGTTTTTAGTGCCATGATTAAATTTGTGCCTATTTAGAGATTCAGATACAATTTTAGATATGCCTTGTGAGCAACGTTAGCTTAATGGAAAACTAAAAGAGGAGGAAGAAATTTCTGCTGCACTGCAAAAAGTAGGAGCGAAGGTAGCTAGTATGTTGAGAATCTCTAAATACCTTAACAAGGTCAGTTTGCTTCCCTTCCATTTTAAAAAAGAAAAATGAGTTCACTCGGAGGTTTTTAAAACAAGCCAGCTCAACGAGCTTTTTATCCAGCCGACGGAAGTTTTGAGAATAGATCGAGCAGCACTTTTGATTATTCTGTACTAACAATAGTGCAATATGTTTGGTTTTTTAATGTTGCAGTCTGAGCTTTATTTGAGCTGATACAGTCATTGGTTTACTAATCTGCCTTTTCCGATTCCAGTTTTTGATTAAGCAATAACTTAGTCTGAAGACCAAAGTCGATATCCTCTCAGTTGTCTTGCTAATATTGTAGCATTTGTGTGCTTATAAATCACCTGTTCGTAATGTATGATCATTTGGTGTTCATGTTCTGATATTTCTACATTTGCTCTCTAGCTTGAAGAGGCTAAGTTGCTTTCAGGGGCTCAAGGGCAGCATGATATGGCTATTGGTCTTGGAAAATACATACTACATAAACACTCGACAAGAAAAAAGCTGTCATATTTCTATCGATTAGTTGGCAAGTGGTTGGCTGAAACAAGATCAAGCAGGTAATCATTTCCACTCGGTACCTTAATTACTTCCATTTTGTCGGATGTAATAATGCAAATGTTAATGATGGTTATTTTGTAGCTCTAGAACTATCATTGAGGAGTATTTAAGACCTTCGTACAACTCTCTGAATTGGGACAAAGAGTATTTGAGGGCCTTGTCATATTCGCAAACCACTGCATAGGAACTTTTATTTGCCCTTGCCACCTGATGCGAGTAGTGACCTTAGCTATTTGTTGTCGCATTGCAGGTTCGAGATCCTGAGATCCTAATGAAAGAAGGGGGTACGGCTAAGTTCAGAGAGAGCATTTGGTCAGTTTCAGTAGTTGAAAACTACATTCCTTCTTCTCTGGCATGTAGAGTCTCGAGACTCTGAATCACGCCTTCTACGAACGAGAAAGAGGTCTGTTCCCAGTTTTTGTTCTTAATTTAAGAGGTTCCATTAACACTGTTCATGCCATTTGAGAAGTGCTTTGTCTGCTTCTTTTTGTTACATTGCATTTGGATTGGGATTCTGGAGCACACTATTGAAGTTTGGCCATTATTAAAGAAGAAAGGACAGGGTTCTGTGTAATTTCAGTGGTACCATTGTGGTATGTTTTTTCTCTGCATTAACTACCAATGACATATCTGAGAATGACAAAGGCAACATCCAAATATGAATTATTTCTTCTTTATTTTGGTTTAAATAAATGTAACTCTTGCTTTTCAAGATATTTTCTTCCCGATTTGTGTTTCATCAATTATGGTTAGAGATTCAGTATTCCCGATTTCTATTCTCAACATGAAAGTAGAGAAGACTTCTCACATGCTCTTGAGACAAATTCAGGCAGTCACCGCGTGCACATTTTTTTGCATTCATTTAATTTAACTGAATTGAGTGTTTTACATGCTTGTTTGACTTTGATTGAACTGAGTGTCCAAGTGTATACAAAAAAGAAAGAACAAATATATCTTCTCTTTATCCAGATTTACTACTGTATTGAGCCGTGCTTTGTTTTATAGAAGTTTCTCAAATGCGGGTGAAGTCATTAGATCACTGAATTAATTATTGATTCTTCTGTTTATTTAGATTTACAACTGTTTTGAGCCGTGCTTTGTTTCATACAAGTTTCTCAAATACGGGTGAAGTGATGAGACCATTGAATTTAATTATTGATACTTTTGTTTCTATAGATTGCCGCTCTAAATTGGAGGATTCAAAATGAAATTGATAGTGTGATGGAGTCATCCTGTTTGTTGCAGCAATGGCACTCTCAGTTATTTACCTATTTAATTATTTATCTTCACATTATTTGGTTCTTGGATCAAAGCTGATTTTTTTTTCACTTCACATCTGTGATAACTGCAGTTCACCTCACAACATTTTTCTTACCAGGAGTTGTACCATCTTATCTGATATTTTGCAACCACAACTTAATTAACTTTTTGCAATATATTTACAAGAGAGGCCAAGAACGTCAGATACTTCTATGGGGATGGCAACCTTTGGAGACAATATTTCATGTAGCTCCCTGTTCATTCATGGGCTCATGGCATCTTTATGAGGTAGTTAGTTTTGCTGTCATTCACTGAACTCATCTATTAGACGCTTCAGACCACATGATTTAGGAGCCAGCGATGATTATTGGTTCTATCTACATTGAGTAACAGGAAGTGGCATCTTTGGGGCACTTCCATTCTTGTGTTCCTCTAAAATAAAAAGAAAGGTCAAAAGCACTTTGCATTGTCTTTTTGTTTCCATTTTGATGCGCAATTCTATTTATGTTACCAGCTTAGGATTAGTACAGTTGGATTCTCCACTTCAAGATGATATATAATTCCACCTTTTTTTCACTTCGTAACAATTCTTTCATAACTTTCTAATACCACAGGTTCTAATTATACTCGTCAAATAAATTGGTTGATACAGTGACCTTCGCAATCTTACCAATGTGTTTCAGGATATGTTCCAGAGAACACTCTTAAGATTGAGCTCTTCTCCTTTTTAACCTGATCATGTCTTTGATCATGGTTCTTGACCCCTTTTTCTTCCTAAAATAATGGTGTGCAGTTCTCCTGTGTTTTCAAAAAAAAAAAAAAAAAAAAAAAAAGGAAAGGGTGTGTTAATCTGCTATGGTCAGCAATAGATTTACCTACCAAGGCAAATACTCTTGCTCTGCACTTCATGTGGCTTCCTAAGCGCTTATCATGTTTCAGATTTAGAAACACAGCTAAAAGTGGCCTTGTTTTTCTGTCTCGGTACTGCAACGTAATCACTCCTACAGCTTTTGACCAGGTTGCGGTATGAGGGGGCGAGGAGACGTTGGATTCGGGCTCCCAATGAGAGTCTGGGGCTCCAAAGCACTATATCTAAGTGGACATTTCAAAGACGCCAACAAGATTTGTGGTAGGTTGTCTATGTCCCTTAATTTTGCCCTCACACATGCATTTTCTGTTCACTTTGATACCTAAAATATGTCATTTTATCCCTATAGAAACTATGTTCTTCTTTGTTTCAGATTAAGGTAACAAACTATTCTAATGAGCCTAATCAATTAGTTATCTCCTGCCTTCACCTTAATACTCTCAACACTGTTGTGTCATATTTCATCCACATAGAGCAGTGTCAACAGAGGCCACATGGTTGCTCCCTTAGTGACCTCTACTGATCCCTCCCTACGTTTTCTATTTCCAGCCATGAGTTATAAATCATGTGGATTTATAAATTATTATTCAATATATGCTCAATCGCTACTCCATTATTGTGGTTTCTTCATATTTTTTCTGTGTGACCCCAAACCATTTTAGTATCTATTTTTTCTTACAAGAGACAATGATAATTCAGTTATTAGTCATCACCTGAAGACGTGTTTCTTTTAGTGATGCTATTACGAAATCTTTATGAAAAATGTATCACCGCTCTACTATTTGGTTGGTGAATGGAGGGATTGGAGGCTAAGAAATGCTTTATTAGCTCCAATCAGAATGCCCCTTTTTCTCATTACATTGGACTTTGGATTCCAATTTTGGCTTCTTATCTTTATTTCCCAGGACATTGCTCTGTATGTGCAGTTGGTCCTTCCAGATTTGACATGGCTTTGTTTTAATATATAGTGAGCTTCATTTATTTATGCACCATTGTTTTAGCACGTTTCAGGTTAGCCGAGCCTGCTTATCTTGCACATTCCAGGTCCTATGTTCTGCTTCTTTACAAGCTAGCATCAGCTGTCGCTGTCCATTGAGTACTGAGGTTAGGATCTCTTTTCCTTCTCCTTTTCGTTCCTATTATTTGTTTAGTTGGTCAGTTAATTGCCTGTTTCTATGGCTCCTACATGTTGGCTATACCTATATTCATGTACTGTTTCTGCAGTCCTTGGGTGATACTTTATGCTGGTTTTCGAACCCTCATCGATTCTTCCACTATCTGCTTAGTTGTCCAAGTTCCCATCCTTTTTCCCTATATTTAATCTTTCCTCACATTCTTATACTGTATGAGAACCAGCTTTTATTTGCTTATTCAAGACTTTTTATAATTTTTCAATAGATACTATGGCTTCCCAAGAAATATAACATTCAGTACAACGATTGATGCAAATATTTCAAGTTAGCCTTCCTGAGTCATAATGTCAGGACAATGATCAGGTTATTGAGAAGTACCTGCTCCTCCATAGCAACATGAGAAAAGGTTAGCACTAGGATTATTTTGGTAGATGATATGTTATATAAGTGCCTCGAAAAGGGAAAAAAAATGATTCTTGCTGATGGTGCTATTTCCACGACTCTGACAAGCATTTTTAATCAGGTCAATTTGTTTGCGATAAATAAAAATAGTCTCGTTCGTGTAGATAACCTCATAGTTGTCTGGTGCTTTGGTTTACTGTGAATTGACATCCTCGACCTCAGTATTAGTAAGGTTCCGAGGGCTAAATTAGCAGACTACTTTTCTGCATCGAATGGTGCTATTTCCATGGCACACAGTCTCTATCAGGTATAACTCGGATGTTGCAACTACTTTTGCTTCTCTACAAAACAATGGTCTTACAGGCACATCAGTGCGTGCATACATTGTTAGCAATTTCTTATGGTTGTTAAACGATGTTGTCGCTACCAATTAGGTCGTCACTTCGTTGCCTCTCTAGCTAACCACACATGCTCCTTTTCTGCATTGAAGATTTACCCTGTGTATCGTGCCTGGTTTTTGTGGCACATTTGCGCAGTTCATTGGTGCGGCGATGGCAGAGAGTGTGTGCCATGGTCTGTGTGCAGAGACTGTATGGGATACTCACTCCTGTATTGAGCAAGGTTGTTATACCCCTGTTTTGCAGTCTGATACAATTTGATATCAAATTCTATATCATCCTCAGGGAACTTGCTTCATTTGCCAGTTTATGATATGTATCTCTTTTTTCTTAAATTATTTACTCAGTGGTAAGTATCCATCTAGAAGAATAAAAAGAAATTCACTCAGTACAATTGCTTCCATCAAGTTTTTAGCTGAGTTATGACTAACCATAGTATCAGGTCAAACTGATCTTATACTTTTTTTCACCTTGCCAGATATAGGCCAATTTCATCACCGAAACATCCAGGTCAATGACAGCGCGTGACTATCATAGCCATAACCAGAATACAAGTTTTGAAACCTGAAGACATGGATTAGGTGACACCTGCTGCGGCTATACCACTTATGTATAATTATAACAACCTTTATTACCATGTAGTGTCTGCTCATTCTATTAAGATAGTAATTTGTTTACTAATTATCCATATGGTGGATAAATCCATCATTCCTAGGTGTGGGTTGTGCTTGTCTAAACCTTTTCATTTTTAGAATCTCATGGAAAATGTGGGGATGCTTCGTATACCTGATTTAGAAACACCTGGTTATATGAGGCATCTAAGAGGGAGAGGACGGCTGCTAGCGATGAAGGGGAGGGTATCATGATTATCATCTGATGAGATGATCCACTCCTGACTCCTCGTCCTCCGCTTCTTTTGCGTTACTTGCGCTCGTCGGTAGTCACGGGCCGCCCGGTCTCCACTAGTCTTGCTCCCGCCTCCCACAACCATGGCTCCACCGCCACAGCTGAATAGGGATCCTCGGCACGTCTCTGTCTCGTGCTCATCATAGGCGAGGGAAATTGGGTTTTGGAAAGGAACGAAGTTTGAGGGCATCATCGATCTCACTACACGGCACCCCAGCAGTATTAAGGCGTGGTGTCCGTCATTTGTGGGGTAGAATTTTGCCTGGCCTGCCTCTTGAGACGAGAGAGGGCGTTTGGTTGGCTGTGCATGCCTGCTTGTCGATTTTTACCTTGATGAATATTTTTTGCTTACTCCAAGGTTCCAGTTAGTGAGAGTTGGAAGTAGAATATTTTTATTTTTGATAATTCGACGAAAGGGGGCAGGGGAGGATCCCCACCTGGTTAAAATATAATACTTTTTAAATGGTACTGTAGGTTTTAAAGCTGTAAAGCACCTCATTAGCAGCTCGAAACCTTCAAGAGAGGGGAGAACCGACAACGATTGTAGCTGCTCGTACAGGTTATAGATGCTGACGTGGTACCTGGCACGTACAAACAACATTGTATATTTTGTCCTCGGTACGCGTACGATCGGTGTTCTTGGCTACTACCAGATGCCAGATAAGGATGCGAGCGATTAAGACGAGACAGGTGAGAAGTTTTCTTGTGCTATGCGCCGCCGCGACGACAGAGAAGAGAACATCTGAATACGAAAAATCTACTGCTTTCTGTGCACGACTCGCCGCTGCACCGACTCAAGTTCGGGACGGAATGGAATCCGTAGGCAGCAGTAGCTGGCGGCCGCTGTTCTTTTGTTCAGTGAGTGTGAGTCGCCATTTTTTGTAAGTAGTAGAATCTTCCATCGGACAATTACCTCGAATGTGCAAGACTAGTGGATTCTTCCATCCTGACCTTTATTTTAGTAGACTAGATATCAAAAGTACCCTGTTTTCCTCAAATAAGTAGGGACACTTTCGAAACTCATCCTTCATGCATTCAAAAATCAGAACCAGGCTAAAGCCAGAGTACAAACCATTTTGGAACCAGTGTTGACTCTCTAATCAACTTATATTACCAACTGCATAGAAAACCATAGTTAACTATCTAATCGACTCATATTATCATCTGCATTAGACAACCAAACCCAAATAAGCAGGGCCACTACATACATTCATAATTCTTCATCCATTCAAAAAAAAATCAGGACTGTTTTGCCAAATGTTTTTCAAAAGGCTTTTCTCCTTTTTAGAAAAGGAGCTGCATCACATGGGAGCCCTGTTTTTTTAGGAGCCAGAGCTCAGAAGATGACAGTCAGAGACACTTCTACACACAGCAGCATGAGCTGCATCACATGGGAGCCCTGTTTTTTAGGAGCCAGAGCTCAGAAGATGACAGTCAGAGACACTTCTACACACAGCAGCATGGCCCAAGCTTCCAGCTTGCCAAGGACACTCACTTCTCACTTTTCTTACGAGGGCGCAAGACCCTATCAGATGGCATAGGCACGGGAGTGGTTTTCTTGCGCTTGGTGCTTGTAGATGTCTTCTCAGCTACTTGCATCTCCACCCTCTTCTTTACTGCATAGGTGAAATCAAAACCATCCATAAGAAATGGGAAACAATAAAAGTATACTCAATGAGACAAATTTAAATTGCAACTAGATCAACATAAAAGATAAAACCAATGTATTGCTGTTATTGCATAATTCGTTCTTATACAAACACAAAAGTACTATACTAGATTCATTTTGAACTTGAATCAAATATAACTTGAATCAAATATACACGAATATATAAGTTTGCCCTTCTTTCATAAGGAAAGAAATTCACTAGAAGTGTAACTAGGATAACATTTTTTTTTGTCCGACTCCATCCCCCAACCCCACACCCCACTAAACACCCCTTTCTTAAAAGTTATTATCATGTGAATCATATGAGACTTAATAAAACAAAGATCAAGATTAGCTTTCACCTTACCTGAAGGATAGCATGAAAATTCCAGAGGCAGGTTTACAGTATCCTCCTTCATCGTGATGGAGTCATGAACCTTTACCTACAAGAAACATCATATATCTAATTATTAAGCTTATATTATTTTTAAACATAAGTTTTAAAAAGTTACATTTTATTATTTTAATAATGCTCAAAACTTTAAATATACCTTTAGAACAACCTTAGATGATTCACTTTTTCTCTCCAGAAATTTCCAGCCAAGAGAGAGCAAATAATCCTCAAACTGAGAACAATTTTGAACGCATAAGAATAAATCCAACTAGGAACAAATTTTGAACACATAAGAATATATGAATTTCACGTATCTCATGAAACTATACATTCTCAGTTTTTACCTCTGGCAAAGTCTGAACGCGCATCCCATTAAATGAAAGAATCACATCTCCACGCCTAATCCCAACTATTTCTGCATTGGACCTGATTCTTACCTAAAATTATAAAATGAGTTACAATACCGACAACACATTTGTAGACTAGCAATATGACATAAAAATAATGATAATCTAAATAGTCTGAAAAGAAGTTGAATAGATTAATACCTTATCAACAATGTAGCCATTATCAATTTTGTGTCCATACAAGATTTCTTCTCTCTTGTGAAATTCCAGAAACTGCACCGCTCTTAAACATAAATGATGTACTGGACGAGCAATACACCTAAAATAGTTCGCATTTAACCAATTCATATATGTTAAAATTTTCCATACCGTTTTTCAGCAGCAAAAAATACATAGGATCAAACATAAAAGGTTTTATCAACAAAATATTGACTAATATGTCATTTACTCATTTTTCCATGAACCCCTTATATTTATATCATACTCTATCTATTCTATTAATAAAAAGAACTTGCTAATTTACTCTTTTGCTTAATTAATTCAGCATCTAATCTCTACTATATGAATCCCAAGCCAAACCACGGGCAACATATAAGGCCATGTTGCCTGTTAGCCCTCTAACCATTAGATCTAGCAGAATGTGATATGGACCATTCAAACATATCGTAATGTGATATGGCTTGTTCGCGGACAACTCATTCCCTCAGTTCCCCAGCATGGTGTCTCCATCCTCCGGTTGTCCTAAGCCACCCACTGCATGCATGTCCACATCGGGCTATGACAGCAGCACTAGCATGGCGGGCTATTGACACCAGCGCAAGGTGGCACGGGCCTGCCGCAATGGCCAAGAATGGTGTACAATCCCCCACCCCACCCCACCCCCCACCCCTACCTGGAACTCACCTAGTCACCTCCCTTCCCTCGTCGGTTTGCCCTTATCACCACCCTCAACAACCACACGATTGGCACTAGAGACGCCAAGTTTGACAGGCAATGCAGCGAGCCCGAGTCGCCCACATGGGCACCGTTAGCCAGCACCTCCATTTTCATGTCGAGATACTAAAGCTCATGCAGCTTGTCTGCCACACACCGCACAACATGGCCGAGGTCACTGCAGGCATTGTTCGCTGCCACGCATGTCGACGCAGCAGCAGCTTAATGAGGCGCAGCCTCGCTGTCTCCCGTCGCCGCAACCATGGCACGAGCCGAGCAGGAGTGAGATGCCCACCCTAACTAGGCTGACTAGGAGGCACAAATCGAGCTTCAGCAGCAGTGACAAACTGCTAATCTTCTAAACCAAGATCAGGGACCTCCTTATGCACAAAAAGCTATAGTATTGTTCCTTATTCAAACTCGCAAAGGCTATTCATGGGGTAGTCCCTCATTATATATTATTGTATATGCACTTAGGTCGGTCTGCTACACTAGCCACCTGCTACAGTGCTGTTATAGCTAGCAACAGCTGTGTTAGTTCATACCCAAAACCAATTTTGCTCCTTCACCGCCCCTACTGATTCTACTACTGCGACAGTTAAAATGAAGCCTCTAGAGGGCAGTAGCCGCTCCTCCCGGCTGTTGCTGTGCATGTACTACTCATGGGGTAGTACCCTCATTATATATTATTGTATATGCACTTTGGTCGGTCTGCTACAGTGCTGTTATAGCTAGCAACAGCTGTGTTAGTTCATACCCAAAACCAATTTTGCTCCTTCACCGCCCCTGCTGATTCTACTACTGCAACAGTTAAAATGAAGCCTCTAGAGGGCACTAGCCGCTCCTCCCGGCTCACTGTGCATGTACTACTTCAGTAGTCAAAACAAAATTATCTTTTTAGTTTTTACTCAAGAAAACAAATTTACATATCCAACAAAGTTTAGCCTCTCAATTCCAGGATTTACAGCTTGTGTGTACCATATAAGAACATCAGATCATGCTGATTTTCAGATTTTTATCATGGCCCTTGAGTCATACTAGCAAAAAGACATTATAGATAACATTATTAATGATTTATATCATGCTGCTATAAGCCTTTTATATCTATTTTGTCCTAATTAGAGTATCAACTTTCCAACTCAAGTTCAAAAAAATGTCTCTTGATAAACAATATTTAGGTGACACATTCTCTTGGAGTGATCAGCTATCACTACATTGAGATATAATCAAAAATCTGAATTTCGTTTCTAAAATTTGCAATGCCATACCCTAAAATTTAACATATGATGCAAGATTTCTCAAGATTAGGATACACATAATATGTGTTGGTGTGGCTGCTATGCCTGGCTTTCTAGTTGTCCCTAATTTTTGTACTTCCATTACTACAATTTAGCATATGATGCAAGATCTTCTTAAGATTAGGATATACATAATATGTGTTGGTGTGGCTGCTTTTTTCTCCCTAATTTTCAGCAATAATGCTAATGAAAATCATTTAATTTTATTGAATTTAAAACTGCAAGTTCTTTTGTAAGTAACTGAATCATGATATTCACTATTGTTTTTAATACCTGAAAGTATTTTCCATTTCAATCAATTTTCTGATAATAAAACTTGGAAGAACGGCAGTTTTTGACCACCCAACAAAGAAAGCCAATCCAGCGACATCTCCATCTTGATCAATAACCAATCCAAATGTGCTAGCCTGCATCAAGCATGTACAAATAATTCAATAGAGTAATAAAGTAAAATGAACATTTAAATACAAGTAATTTAATCAATACCTCAGGAAGCAAACAATTCACATACAAATAATAGTTGCGGTCCAAATAACTTTCATTGTGATACATAACCCTCCCTGACGTGGTTAACAGCGAAGAATCTTCATCTCTTGCTACTATGAATACATTGTCTCCATAGTTTGGACTTGATACGAAAAGAAGGGGATAGCACTGGCTTATCAACTGAGATCTCTAAGACAGCAATGCCATAATAAGGATCAAAAACAAAAGCTCTCCATCCTTAATTGTCTTATTTGGCATACGAACAAGTAGCTGAAAAAAATTAAATAGACAAATTGTAATAAGTAATAGAGATTAGAGTTAAGACAATATTTCATCAGTAAAGAAAACATAAACAAGAAAAGAAGCCGAAAAGTACTCAACCCTGGCTCCAATGACTCAAACGGACTAGTCAACCATCCTAGCTCCATTTTTTTCACCCCAGTGCCTTGTCAAAGCCTAAACAAGTATTGGACGTCTGTTGTATTTTCGTGCACTCTTTGGAAAGTTTTACATAATGCTTAAATAATACTCCCTTCCAAATTTTAAATCTTTTTTGACTTTGTATCTAGACAATGTATATCTAAGTGAGATAACAAACGATATGTACCTAGACAAGCCACAATGATTTACAATTTGGGATAGGGAAGTAATCTTCTAATTTATTTATTCAGTAAAGCGCATGATAGAAAAGCAGCAGCAAACGAGAACAGTGAAAAGTATCTTAGTTTGACTACTCTAAACTTTGTTGATTTCTTAAGATCCAAACAAGAACTCAGTCAATTTTATTATTTCGATCAATATTGGGGTTCATATCATTTGCTAGCATGTCATAGTTTGCTGGCTGATGTTGTAGTGTACAAAATAAATCTTATTTCGCACCATACAACAGAAAAGCTGTTTTGATTTGAGGGTCATCTCTGTTGGCAGCACAAGAGGGTCAGCACCTTGGCTACTGGCAGGTTGTGATGACTAGCATGTTTGCAGGCCTAAATAGTAAACAAGTAGATGAGCCAAAAGTGCATATCAGTAAGTTTTGTGTACCTTTGCGATCGAGGCGATCGAACAGTTTCCCATCCAACTTACAGACGATATCAGAAGTGGTCAGTATCCTAGCATGCCCAACAGACTCGGATGGACCAATGACAATTCCAGTAAACGCCCATATTGGCACCCCATCTGAAAACAGGAGCAACTGATGTTAAGAATAGCTATGAGGGAATTATTGTGTTATAATAATTTTATCAACAGCAGCATTTCCAGTAAATTATTATTATTATTATTATTGGTGACTGTTTCCAGTAAACTATGTCAAGATTCAATAAGTTATGGCAGTGACAATCAGTTAGAGGAAATGCCTGTACATTATGTCAAGATTAGCAACTGGAGTACTGATCTAACTGCAAGTTCAGAATAATTTTACCATCTGCAACCCGGGTAGAGGAAATGCTGACAATCGAGCTAGATAGGCTAAAGAGCACCTCCCTTTGTCTCCCGGAGATCACCTCACTGGAAGGTCTCTCGCTCCCTTTGTCTTTGTCTCCCTCAAGATAGGAGGATTGGAGACAGGATCTAAACAAAGAAGAACCAAAATACAGGAGTTAGAAGAGGGAAAGCTGGGGTGAGAGGGCTTAATTGGAGGAGGGAAAATAACCGTTGGCAGCCCTCTCTTGAGCGAGCCTAGTAGCCCTGTGCCACTCTGCGATGTCTTTCCGGCTTCCACCCTTGGGGAATAGTGGGCATGTAATTGGGAGAGGACGTCTGCTCACGATGGGTGGGGGGGCATCATCTGATGAGATGATCCACTCCTCGTCCTCCGCCTCTTCTGCGTTGCTCGCGCTCGGCAGCTCGGCGGCAGTCACGGGCCGGCCGGTCTCCACTAGTTTCCCTCCCGCCTCCCACGACCATGTTGGCTTGCCCCCCTTCGTCGCCGTCTCCACCGCCACAGCCGAAGACGACTCCCCGGCATGTCTGCTCTCCGTTCTCCTCCTCGGCACCGGCGTGTCGCGATCCATCTCAGGCGCGTCGCCTGTGAGAGGGATCTAGGGTTTGGAAGTGGGGTTTGGGAACGAACGAAGTCTGACTGTTTGACCCTTGGGAAAATTAGCTCACTACCATTAAAAGATCCCGTCTTTAAAACTACCATCGAAAAGATTGAAGTGTGAAAAAGTTACCATTTCAAAGATTTCTCCGTTATAGCTTTCTACCATTCCAGTTAACTTCACGTTAGTTGGAGAGAAAGAAAGGATCCAACTCAAAACGACTCAAAACGATGGCTGGCCCAACGCACCCAACGTGAGGAAGGTCTCGTAGTCTCGGACCGGGCGCCAAGGCTCATCCCCGCCGGGCGGACTTTTTCAGCCTATCCTCAATGGTCTGGTCCGTACTAGGGCGTCTCTTTTTGCCGCCAGCCCACCGTGCTCCCCTCCCCGGCGTCGACCGGACACCCCATCCGTGTGGTGTTCAAAGATGGCGCCCTCACGGCCGGCCATCGCAAGATCCGAGCTCCACCGCAGCTGGTGTGCTCGGGCGTGCACCAAGACAAAAGTCGTTTGGCGACTTCCTTCTCCGCGCACAGTACGCAGGTGTCCGGCCGCTGGACCTCGCCGTGGCGCTTCCGCCGCACTCCGAATGGCGGCTCTCCGGCCAACTCCTCCGCGAATCAGAGAGAGGTGGCCACGGCCGCCGGGCATGTACGCTGTGTCCGGGAAGCCGCGACGCCAGCAAGCGTTGTTCGACAAGCTACGGACCCGCGGCTTGATCCTATGGCGAGGCTAGCGTGCACCACCGCAGAGAGCGCCGCCATACGGCCGCGACTCTCAGGGCCGGGACAATGTCGCGGTCATGCTGCGCCCGTGTGGAGCAGGGTTGCACCAGCCACGGTGCTCGCCGCAGGCGCCGGGCGGTCGGCCACACGTTTTGCACCGGCCACCGCACTCGTCGCCCGCCTCCAGCTAGGACTTGATTCGCTCATGTTGTGCCGCGTGGCCCGGTTGCAGTGAGGAAGACAACAACGATGGGGAAGGACCCAGTGCCACACACAGCTTGTCGTTGCCCACGCGTGCAATGGCGGTCTCGCGCTGGGCACCAAACTCGGCGCCTCCGGCTGGGACATGCTGCCCTCGTGTTGCATCGCATGGAGCTGGTTGCGGAAGACAACGCGCGTGCACCCGGTTGCAACATGGAAGACGATGGCGAAGGGGAAGAAGAAACCCGGCGGCAAAGCTAGCGCGACGGCTTGGGCTGAGACGATGGCCGGTTCATTTTCACCTCCTTTTGACGTCAAGTTAACAGGAATGGTAGATTGTAATAACGGAGGAAGCTTTGGATGCTAGATTTCTATAGATGAAACTTTTGATGGTATTTTTCTATAGTTGAGATCTTTTTCGATGGTAGTGATCTAATTTTCCCTGACCGTTTGATTGAGAGCACCGTCGCCCGCGTCTTGTCACGTGGGCGACGTCGGCAGGGGCAGTCAGGCCGCTCCGTAGCCGTTCGCAGTGCGCTCCCCATCCACCAAATCCAACGACAACAGCTGTGTCAAAAAAAAATCTCTCCATGTACTAGGCCTCGGCCCAACAAGAGACGGCCTTTTTTTTTGCATGGAAAAATGATTTCGCTAATCATGAAGAGTTTTTTTTTTTTGACATAGAAAAACAATTATTTTTTTTACGCCGAGGATCCCCTTGGGCCAAGAAGAGCACCCTGGTCAGAAGATTGGAGGGCCACAAGCTGGTGGGTGCCCTCAGACGCCGTAGGAGAGATTAGGGCCTCGGCTGCTTCAAACAACTCGTCCTCGGGAACTTTCTCGAGGGGACCCACGAACGTCTCAATCGTAGGGGGTTCGGGGCGAACCCCCGGATCGATATCCATGGGGCCCGTCCACGGTGCCTCTTCGCTGCGTGCACCGCCTCCGAGATCAAGCCCTCTCGCGGGGGCTACCATGCGCGATGACGAAGAACGAGGGGGAGATGCGCTTCCTGGCGAGCCCGAACCCCCTCCTCGGGCCGACTCGGGCGCCTTTAGTGGCGGCATCTCGGGACGGCCGAAGTGGAGTCGGTGTAACACCGAATCCTTGGCCAATTGGCTGGTCACCACCGGAGGGGTCACGGGGAGGAGGCAACGATGTCGCCAAGATTCAAGTGCCAATCGCCGGACGCCGAGGTGAGACCGTGGGATGCTTGCGGCAGGCTTGGGCACTAGATTTAAGTTGTTTTCGGGGTGAAGGGTGAGCACCTCGGCCCCCTTTTCCCGACATAAGAAATGAAGATGTCAAGAGGCCACAACCATACTAAAAAGAGAAGTTGGACCGGGCTACCTACGAAGGATGAAAAAGGAGGATCCGACTTACAACGATTTAGGGGTGGCCTTTGGCGCGTGGCCGCCGCCGGGATAGCAGGGGCTTAGGAACTGGCGGCTAGAGCTAGAGCTCCGAGCTCCACTCACCAACATAGGTGGTGGAACCAAAGAACTCGAGGGGGTAACAGGCTCCTTCCCCAGAACATCGTGGTGCTCGGCCCGAGCCAGGTCATCCCGGTGGGGCGGGCTGGCGCCACTACGGTGTCCCGAGGGGGGCTCCAAACCCTCAGGATGGGCGCCCCTTCGGGGAGTTCCACACCGCCCGCGGCTCAGACCACTTCGCGTACTCAATCAATTCATCAGTTCCCTCGGCCGCGTGGCGACCCTGCTCCGGCCGTCCCGGGCCAAGGCGCGGTACTCCGGGCGACGATGGTGCGAATCGCGAGGCGAAGGCTCCGAGGGACTCGCCCCGCGCCCCGCCTCCCGACGGCGGTTGTTGCGTGCACCCTTTTGCCCTTCTTCGTCTTCTCGGCCTTCTTCTTCCGCCGCGCGCGCTCGTTCCACGCCCGGCTGACGCTGCGCCGATTCCGGTCCTCGCACGTGGGAAACTGAATCCTTATACAAAACTCTCCTCACGTGGGGCAAAGGAAGATGGAAGGATTAGCAACCAAGCAAAGAAGATGGCAAGTCAAGGCACGACAAAACCGACACTTACCAAAGAAATATACCCCGCACCCGAATCGGGATCTTTGGGATGTTCTCGGGGGGTCTTGTCCCCAAGAAACACCGGACCCGGGCGCGTCGGGGGCCTCGCCAGAGAGATCTCCAAGAGCCGCCCGAGTACCACGAAGATCCGCTTCGTCGTCATCTCCTAGAGGGCGAGAGGCCGGGCTGCCAAAGGGAAACACCCGACGGCGAAAAAGCGGCCACGACCGCCAACGTGTCGACGCCTCGCTCCCGGAGCATGAGGATGGCAGCGGGAGGAGGTCGCCCGGTGATGCCGCCAGCCGCGGGGGACCATGGAACCACTTGTCGACGTACCTTTATCATGCTCCCGGTATAGGCGGGGAGTTCGTCTCCGTCGTTTGGAGATAGAACCATTCCTCCCGCCACCCTTTGTTTGAACCGGCGAGCACGAGGCGATGTACTCATCCGCATGGCTCTTCCGCTTCTCGTGGGTGCGTAGGGATGAAAAACATCGATCGGAGCGGATAATAGCTCTCCCATATCCTAATCCTCTTTTTGTAAACGGATTCGGAGCGGATTGGATATTGTATAGATTCGGATGCGAATACGGATTTTTTTAGAATGTCGGAAATGGTACGGGTTCGGACCGGTGTTGAAGCGGAAGCGGACTTTTTGAAGTCGGATAATATATGCTCACATGTTGTTTTTTATAATAAAAAACAATTTTACCAGCTGCACGTCGAGCGGAATTTGCGTGAGTACACCGTGTACACGATCGTCGAGTAGAATTGCCTGGCCACCAGCGTGAGTGCGTTTGTGTTGTGCGCGAGGATAGGACTATGTATTAGGCAAATTGCAAATAGGAAATAGAGAATTACACACACGGCACCCTGCCATCTCCATTGTGGAGTTGCAGCGTTGCCTAATGCCTACCATCTAAATTAGATAAATAAGCAATCAATGGAATACCATTCTATATATAGCAAAAAATATTATGACATATAACAAGTTAAACTTTTATTCACAAAAGAGAGTAAACATATATGGGATCTCCTAGCGTGGTCTAATAGATATAAAAGGTGTTTTGAACTAGACAAGTTATAGTTTAGAAGAAACATCATTATGTTAGTAATTATTCACATTCACATTTTATGTATAAATCATTGAGATATAAAACCTATTTTATTTTTAATTATAAAACCATCTGAACCATATTAATCAATTTAATTTAATATATTACTACATAATTTATTATAAGCATGTTAAACTCTATCGCTATAAATCATTAAGAGTAGCGGATGATTTTTACTAGGCGCATAAGACAATGGTTATATTTAGAATAACCACGGGGCTAGAGTGTAGAGAGCTGCACATGACTATGCTGTAGGCTAAGTCCACAAACCATGGACTGGTTGTGCAGTGTTCCTGTGATCCATCATGAACCATGTCCACCACGGTGTGTAAGGTATGGTGTATTCTCATTGTATTTGTCGAATTATTTTTGTATAGGAAAACGACCATAAATCCAACGTGACAACATGCTGACGTTCATCAAGCTAGCTTTACCGTGATCAGGCTAACAAGATCAAACAAGCACACGGCGAGGCTGCTTGCTCCGTTGCTCGCCGGCGTTGCGTGTTCGTGTGCGTGCGTGCGTGCCGTGGGGCAGTGCAGGTGCTTGCGCAGCAAACTACAGGTGCCGGCGGAGGCGCAGCTGTGTTGCGCGTCAAGCCACAGAGAGGGCACGCGCAAGACGCATAAGCCTTGGTGGATGCGATGCGCGGTTCGGCAGCGGCGGTGAAGGTCCGGGTCGGTTGTTGGTGCGCGGCGGCGCTGCGGCTGCGTCGAACCAGGGCAAAGATACCTATTTTCTGCCGTCTATCATCGTGACTAGATGAGTGGCTTCATGGCCGAACTCTACGGTGCACCCTCGACCAGCGGGGTGGCCAGGTGTGGACAGAACGGCCGCGCCATGGCCGTGCTCTGGCCATGGCAGCGCGACTGCCGCACGGTGTGTCGTGCGCGCTTCCGCGACGCTAAGGCTCGGTCAAGGCAGTACGGGGCAATCCTAGGTGTGTAGGTTTGAGTTACTTGCCTAGGAAGTATCAAAGGTTTGCCATGGTGCCCCAAGGTGCGGGAACGCGGCGACGACACAGTCATGGTGTGACTACGATGACGGGCATAGATGTTTGGCATGGAGCTCACCGTGGGTGTCGAACCTTGGGAGGTCTATCGGTGTAGCGGACGAGCAGCGGTGTAGTCGTGGTCGTCCGGCGTTCGTCCTCCGCTCCACGGCGTCAGCGGCTCCGGCGGCGGCGCTACTGGTGGAGTGGTTCAGAGTGGTCTTTGGATGGGCAGGGAGTCTGGAGGACCGATGTAGGCAGGGAATGAGCGGGGAGATCGGGTCCAGTCGGACACCTATGTTAGCAACCCCAATCGGATTGCCAACCAAACTCTGGTACAAGTAGTAGTAATGAACTAGCTACAGTACAATTCCTAGGAAGAAGATGAACAGTAACTAAAAAGTAAAAGGTAAATGGATTGATATTTTGGTTGATGGGCACTTGGCTGTCGCCGTGTCCCCTTTGTAGCCGGACGGTTCCTCTTGCCGGCTGTGCGGCTGGTGGCTTTGGCAAAGGTGTGTTGGGCTTGGTCGATGGCCCATAAGGCCAAGCAACCGAAGGTCCCGACATTGGGCCCCATGGAGAGATGGCTCCTGACATTCCTCCCTCCTTGAAATGTGGCTTGCCCTCAAGCCGCTGCAGTGGTCTTCGATGGTTAGCAGTCTTCACCGGCTTGATGACGAGTGTCTTGTACACTTTGGGAAGCACGGCTGTAGAGATGAATGAGCATCCATAGCTCAACCATGGAGCTTGAGGCGCCGTGCTCGAGACACGGTGGAGTCATGCTCCGAGACACGGTGGAGTCGATGGAGACCAGCACGCCGTGGTCGAACACGAGCACGGTGGTTGGCAATATCGACGGAGACGAGCACGCCCGGTCGAACCCGCCGATGTACCACAGCGGCCACCGCCCGTGAGACGGACTCGCCAGAGAAGTGGTTGGAGCCTTCCATCGAACACCTGGTGGGCGTCCAATCGGTGAGGCGGGGCTGCAGAGCAAGATGCCGAGGAAGCAAGGGTCCTGGCTGCTCATGGTTCGCCACCGCCTTGAACATGTTGTGGCTCATGGCCTTTGTCATCGCCACGAAAGCGGGACGTCAGCCATCCGCGTCTTGTAGCGATGAAGTACATGGAGTCCATCTTCTCCTCCTCGACGGCATATGCCAGGAGCGCCGGTGACGAAGATGTAGCCGCGGTCGAGGTGCGTGCAGTACAGCGTCCACGATGTCACCGGCGCGTAGCTGCCACCCTCTGCGGCGCCAACGGCGTCGCAGACGGAAGCGTAGCGGCCGCTGCATCCATGTAGCGCATGGGCAGACGAACCAGCGCAAAGCGAGCACATAGCGGCCGAATGGCCCCTTGGTGGTGCTCCGAACTGCAGCCGAGGGCGTGGTCGGGTTCGGTAGGCCGACGCGAAAGCTCAACGGCGGCGCTGAAGCCGGGCTCTCGAGCGAGGCTCAACTCGTCGCTGATGGCGGTGGGGTTGTCGTCGTAGTTGGTGCCGGTGAGGAAGCAGAGCTTAGCGGCACCGGGGCCCACTGCCGCGTTCGAATAAACCACGGAGGCGTGGCGCGCGATCGGCCGAGCCGAACTATGCGATGTAGTCGAGGAAGACGAGCCAGAACGGGCTCCGCGAAGCTGGCCGACGAGGTGTGCGGCGAGCGAGGCTCGTGGCAGGAGACGTCACGGCGCACGTTCGCATCCGGCGTCGGCGCGATGCGCAGGTGGATGTGGTGGCGCTGCGCTCGGCGTGCGCTGTGACGGGAGAGCCGGCGGTGCGGCTTGTGGAGCGGAGGGATGTCCGTGGCGCGCTCACGGCGACGGGCGTTCGTGACGTCGATGCCGGTTAGACACTCCCTCTTCCCCGGTGGTGAAGACGACGCCGGCCGGGACGAACATCGTGGTGGGGATCTCGGCGCCGCCGCAGCGATCGAGTTGGGGGGCGTCCGCCCACGCAGGGGACGAGGGCGAGGTCGCCGATGGGTCCGGCGGCGAGCGAACCCAGGAAGCTTAGGGCGGGGCGACATCGATGCACGCTTCGGCGAGGTGCTCGGCAAGGAGCGCGACACGGAACTCGGGTCCGGCGGAGCGCGGCGGCCCGCGAGCGATGCTCACGTGGGACGCGACGCCAAGCTGCGAAGCGGCGCCATGTGAGACGCCGGAGGCGGCGTCTCCGCCACGGATCTCGGGAAGCCCGCGCGCAGGGCGGGATGGGGGGCATCGCGTGGGCTCGAAGAAGGATGCGGCGGCCTCGGAACCAGATCCGGGAGCCGTGGAGGCCGTCCTCGCCCGACGCGATGGAGCTCGCACCGTGGGACGGCGCGAGTCGAGGAACTCCACTCGCTCGGCCCGGTCGCCGCGGGCGCGGAGGACGAGGAGCCCGCCACGCTCGGCGAAGTCTTGGTAGGCGCGAGTGCGCCGGTCGGCGAGGCCCCGTGGGCGTGGAGGGAGATGCCGATGATCGACGCAGATGACGCGGGCATAAGCGAGAACGCCGCGGCCGGGCAAAAAGGGAGCCCGTGCGGATCGCCCTTTGACCGCCCTTCGGCGTGCGGGCGAAGCGCGCCTCTCAGCTCCGTGTCGCCGACGAGCGAACTCGGACCGCTCGGCCTCTGCGGCGCGGCTGGCCGCTTCTCGATGGCTTTCGCGAGCTCGTTCCCGACGGCCCGAGCGGCGGCGCCGCGGCCGTGTCGCGAGCCGCGTGTCGAGGTCGGAGGAGGTGGAGTCGATCTCCTCGGTGGCGCAGCCAGCCGAGGGACGGAGGAGGCGGAGCGGGCGTGGAGTCGTGGGAATGTCGGTGGAGGCGGCCGTGGCGAGCTCGTCCGGGACGTCGTTGAAGAAGTCGCCCCGATTATCGGCCCACAGCGTGAGCAACGACGGAGCTGCTCCTCCTCCCGGCTCGAAGACGCTTCGTCCGAGAGGGAGTCGAAACATCCCTCCCGATTGTCGGCCTCCACCACGGCCGCCACCCGCTTGATCCGGCCGGAGGGCGACTTCGAACTTGATGCGCGGAGATCCGTGGAGCGGCGAGCAGCGCGTCGAAACGAGCGGTGGACAGCGGGATCCATGGCATCCACGAACGGATCTAGGGAGCCGATACCACTTGTTACCAACCCCAATCGGATTGCCAACCAAACTCTGGTACAAGTAGTAGTAATGAACTAGCTACAGTACAATTCCTAGGAAGAAGATAAACAGTAACTAGAAGTAAAAGGTAAATGGATTGATATTTTGGTTGATGGGCACTTGGCTGTGCCGTGTCCCCTTTGTAGCCTGGACAGTTCCTCTTGCCGGGCTGTGCCGCTGGTGGCTTTGGCAAGCTGTGTTGGGCTTGGTCGATGGCCCATAAGGCCAAGCAACCGAAGGTCCACGACATTGGGCCCCATGGAGAGATGGCTCACGACAACCTAAGTGTTTAAACATGTGTTGCCAACATGTTTACACCGTAAGGGGGGCCCTCTAGGGTGTTAGGATCTAATCCAAAGGTCGATAATACCATATTCATAAAATTAATATATTATCATTTGAATTTTAATTTTGAGTTTTAGAATTAAAACCTGAGCTCATTTTACATCACATAATTTATTTCTTTATATTAGTTTTATAGCGAAGAATAATCGACTCGATACTATTTAGAAATAAAATCATTTATCACTCAATAAAATAAATGCAAAGGCATGAATGCAACAAAAATGTTTCTAGTCTTAGATAAATTTTATCTTAAATGAAAAAATAGTTTTCCCTATATTTTATGAGCACAAAATACATAATTAAAGCATTTTAACTCTATTTTTAAAAATGCAAAAATTCCGGGTGTTACATGCAACCTCCAACGCCAAAAAAAATAAAGAAGCAGGGGAGGAGTCAAAGAAGGGGGCTGGTGGAAGATTGAGGAAAAATAGGATAAAACCAGCAAGAGAGGGGGGGGCAAGGCTACAAGGCAAGTTAGGTGTCCTAACTGTAAAAAGAGTATGGTCACAGGGCTAATAGCTGGAGGTGCTCCCTCACTGGGACAAAGAAAAGGTGCTTCTTGACTTATTCGATTTCATTGCATGCCTTCATCCATTCCACACTAACTCCTTTTACACTTTTTGTAGGAAAAATACTAGGAAGAAGGTACCAAAGGTTGGGAGGAAGAAGGTCAAGAAAGGTGATGGTGCTGATGAAGCACCAACTCCAAGCTCACGAGGAGCAGCGGCAAAGGAAGCAACAAAGCAAAAGCTAGGAGGGAAGCTGAAGAATTAGAGCTCAAGGCAGCAGCAACAAGGGAACTAGCACAAGTAGCAGCAAGGGAAGAAATGGAAGCCATTAGAAATGAGTTTGCACTTGTGCCTCACACTACAACAGCAAGGCAAGAAGTTGATGAAGTGATGGCTCTGCAAGTTGTCCTAGAAACACCAACTAGAAGGTATTGACATCCAATCCGAACAAAGTGCACAACTTGTTTAATTGAACATCTACTAAATTTGTTTAACCATAATAGGGCACTATTCCAAGAAAATGAACTCCAAATTGAACAAGTGAAGAAAATCACACCAAAAAGGAAACTGCTAGCATCTAAAGTGAAGAAATCTCCAGCAAAGAAGCAAGGAAGAAAGGGCAAGTGAAGAAACTAGTCTGCTTGTGCTGTTGTGTAATTAGGCAAAACCTTATCTTTTGTGCTTATTTGAGATGTGACTTTTTGTGTTGTGCAATTGGCCCATAAACTTATCTTTTTTGAATGGCATGTAATATATGTTATGTTAGTTTGTACCGGGCAAAAAAAACATTAATTATTTTACCTTTTTATGACTTATGTAATGGCAAACAATTAGCCCCTATTTTCATGTTAACATCAATGTGAGATGCCTATTTATTTGGAATGTCCCAATTATTTATTTTCATGTGAACATCAATGCCAACATGGACCGGGCTGCTATGGATTTGTGTGTCCTTTTTTTAAAAAATGAGATGCCTATTTATTTGGAATGTACCAATTTTTCCTTGTGCATTGCAATCTCATCGACCTGTGTGCGTACAACTTCATTGAAAGAAAAGAGCAGGGGTATCTGACATGGCATGTTTGCCCATCTCTTGCACTTGGATATTTTTTAGAGGCATTTCTTTTAGGAAAAAGTTCAAAATAATTCCCTCTAACCTTGGCCTACGCCTATTTTAACCCCCTACATTAACATTTTGTTTGATTTACTCACTCCAACTGAGCTATTTCAGTTGGTCCATTTTACCCTTAACAAGATTTTCTTTTTTTGTTCTTCCATGTATCAGTTGAGTTTTAGTTTCAAGTTTTATGAGGTGACAGTTGACATCATAATTTATGTTAAAAAATACTAATAAAGGTGAAAAACTGGAAATATATCTAATTTTATTAGGAATGGCGATGTGATTGTTTGAATTAACGGAATGTGTTTTGAGAAAATACTAAAAGGTGAAAAACTGGAAATATATCTAATTATATTACATATCCTTGAAAATATATATGTTTGTATTAATTTTTATCAATATTTGTTTCCAGTTGGAGGAGTATTTTCTTTCTCTTGGTTGGAAGTCGTTTATATAGAGGCAACACTTAACAAGAGGTGCCGGGTTAAACGGCGAAGCGAGGCGGTTATACTAACTAAATCACAATTGTGCTACTGAGCAATCTAGAAGCTCCTACTGAATTGTGGCAAGTAACGGAGCAAGGCGGCGGACTTGGAGATGTCGTCGTATGCCCTGAGGTTACGCTCCTTTCCAAACTTTCCAGGTGACAAGCAGCACAAGCGAAGTCGAACCCTTTTCGAAAAGCATCTGGTACAATGGAGCCACTACTCGGCGAGCGATGAGGTAGATGTCGGGCACAGTTGTAACAATATTGTATACGTTTTTTTTTTCTTTGAGAAGGAATATATTGTGTACGTAGTATATAGATATGACAAAACAGGATTTAAATTCTGTTCTGTCGGGCCAAACTTTGTGGTGGCCCCTGGGGCTTAAATGGGCCTATTTGACGCGGTTGTCCTGCACCTTCCTTATTGGCACAAGACCAAAATCATCCTCAATCTACTGCATGACCAGTAATGTCAAGGTCCCCTAATCCAGTTCACCTGTATACTACGTATAGTGTACTCTGCTGTGCTGTTGTCGATCGATTTCCTATTCATTTCGCTGCTGGGCGATCTGGTTCAAATAAACATCCGTTAGACTAGTCTTCTCTATTCTCTTAATTCCCTGTAGTGAAACCAGCCCAACCGCTCGTATGATTGCTGCTACCGTAGGTAGCAACGGCAGCTTCCGTGCCATACGGGCCACACTCACATGCACGCCGCTCTTGGACACGAGACGACGTTATTCTACTCCTACTCCAAATATGACATGTGAGGACGGCGACCGGACGGCATGGACGAGACGAGGACGACGACACGACATCTCAGCCTCGCCGCTGCAGCTAGCGACGCCGCATGTGCGGTGCCTGCTGCCTCCACTTGCGTTCCATTCCATGACGCATGGTGGATAGCTTCTTCATCCGCCGATGCCGCGGGCGATGTTCTGTCGCGTGTGGGCGCGTCTCGAGATACCCGGGGGTTGGTCTGAATAATTCTGATGAGATTGCACAGTGAACGCCAGGCCGGCAGCTACTGCTGCCAACGGATTCCATTCCATTCCCTTCAGAACTGAACAGTAGAGACGCCCATGCAGTGGTCCATTCCCTTCAGAACTGAACAGGGGAGATTGTAGCTGTAGATTTTTGTACGTACCAGGAACGATATGTTAATTTCTAACCTGTAGGAGCAGCTTCTTCTGTGTGGGCCGGCCACCGGCACCGGGGGGTAGTTAATCTGTACTGAAGGGATTGTTCGTTGTCAAAGAAATTAGGTGGTACAGATGGGAAGCACTGAAAGGATGGTGCTCTTTTAGCTAACCCAGAAAACACACACACACGGGAATGTCATCTAGACGTAGCATTAGGTGAACTCTCCTTGTCCCCGTGCTAGAGCGCAGTCCCAAAAATAAATATAGAGCCAAAAGCTGGGATTAGAGCCACTCAGCTAACCCCGATCGCTGTCGGTTTTCCCCTCTCTTGAAGGTTTCGAGCTGCTAATGCGGTGCCCTGTCCTTGTTTTGTTCGCCTTCCTCTCTCTCGAGTCCATGATTCCCCTCCCTGACATATGATGGGGCAAGAAAGATCGGCGTTGGTTGAGGTAGATTTGCATGGGCGCGGTTGTCCCGTTCATCTGCATGCATCACCTTGATGAAACCTAAATATAAATATAAATATCCCTTTGTTTGTTTCCAGTGCCGTATGATCTCACTCAAGTATGTACTGGCTGGTTTATTGCCATGGCTTTTATGATATTTATACATGCTCTGTTTATAATGCAGGAAATGTTTAAAAATTTCTGCTCTTTTCTGTGAATCATGTCCAAATTATGTATGATCCTTCTGAAATTCTTCTGTTTCAAATAGACCCTAAGCAGGTAGTGCTGACTTGAACATCGAAAGAAATATTGTCTGAAAAATTCAGAGAATATGGCCGGCGTATTACTACATGTCTTTAGTAAACTGCAGGTGTTTGAGATATATGATTCTCTGTTAACCTCTACAGAGAACCCCACATTCGTTTTCCCCTTCTCTCAGCTAGCAGATACAACATCCCACCTAAAGTTGTTCTACTAGTTGGTTTTGCTGTCAAACACGCTATTCTGATCTGAAGTTGAAGTCCTAACTCTACCGATTTTCTGATTTGAAAGTGAAGTTCTTCCTCCACTTACTATATAAGTCCTTAATTTCTGTTAGCATTTCATTTCACTACAGGAAACACTAGGTTCTAGTTCTAAATCAGTTTCCTTTTTCTTTGTAAAATCTGTCAAAACTTGTGGCATAATACCATGATATAACAAGTTGGCATGCATGCTTCCCCAACTGCAGGAAAGGCTTGGTAGGTAAGGTATCCCCCAGCATGCCTGTCTAGCAAATGACAAGGCATCAGCCCACATCTATCAATGCAGCTGCCTACGCATAGGATAACGCAGCTACCCCATCATTGCCAACAAGGATCCAGGTTAGTGCGTGGTACTACGTACCGGTACAGGTCGACAGATTAGGACGGTGATTAGCTCCCCATAACGAATCAGAAAACCTTCCGTGCATGGGGCATCGTTGATTACAGTCGTAATCGCAATTATTTCGGTATGTAAATGCAGTGTCTGTTCATGTCAATTCAGTCTTCCTTCGGGGCTGGACTTTTCATCACACCTCCTGAAGTTTCTTTAGCAAGATGATGAAGTAGGCAATGTCTGTGTGACATCTCTCCACTCGTTAAACGTAAGTGCACCTCAAGAGAAGAAATCTATTGGTGCTGTTTAAATGCATCTATACTATTCAAGTGAAGAAATCTAAAAAGGTTAATCAGAAGAACTATAGGTGGTTTATTCGAGCCTTTACTGTTTAAATGCACCTAAACCTTTGGATCTTCAGGCACAATCAATTCATTCTCCAACAACTGTTTTGTTTTGAAAAGCGACGAAAGAGTTGAGAGTGGCTGCTGTGCTGTGCTATGCCAATAATTCTGAGCATAAGAAATATCCATAATAGGTGGACCTAAGAACAAGAAGCAACCCACTAGATCTCATTCTCGGATGCCAGTTCCCAGTCCCCTCTGTCTGATGGGCTGTGGGCACTCTCAGGCCAGACCTGCTCTGCTCTTTTTTCCTCCACAAGCAACATGGAGTAGCCTGTCACTGCCTCCCAACTCTCTGACAGTGACATCTCGTTTGGGCACTAGTTAATTAACCACACCACACTTAGGCTAAGATAATCAGAGGATCCCAACAAACTCTAACCTAATGCTCTCCCATCCGAAGTGATCGATCCGAGAGCTTAGCTGGTGCACAGGTGCAGGACACGCTGTCTCTGTGATCCCCCAATCACTGTTGTCGTCTGCCCTCCTTTTTTTGGGTGGTGGTGGTGAGAGATTACTGACTGTTATGTGCTTCTGAAACAAGCAACCGATTGCAGTGAGTGAGCAAAAAAAAAGATAGTACTACTACTACGAGGGAAGAAAGAAAGGTGTGGTGTGGTGTGCCCGTTTTCAGGTCATGACTTTTGTTATCCACTGAAGACATGCTTGGTGCGCGCTTTCCTTTGCTTTTCTTGTGCTAAAGAAGTGTTAAACAATCCTACAGAATCGTAACCATTTATTTTATCTGGTGATTTCCTGCATTAGCTGACCCTAAACCATGCCTTGAGACCCTAAACCAACTGAAACAACCTGACAAGAGTTTTGAGCAAGTATTTACTGTCTCTGTCCCGGCATTGGTGCCTGTTGCTGGTCAGAAAATATCCATTTCTGAGCAGCGCTAGTGCCAGGGTAGTTGATGTCTGCTGGAGGAAACTGAAAAGTATCATTACTCGTAGTACTAGTAGAATGGTCAAAACGAGCAGATTTTGACCATCCAGTATCAGGCACCATTAGTGAGCGATTAAGGACCGAAATAATCATGGCTCCTTTTGGCGTCTGCAGCCTTGAGTGCAGGGCTCACTATCCTGCTGCTCTAGTCATTCTTTTCCTCCACCCTCCAGGCCTCCTTTAGGCCGAGCATCATTGCTGCATCGCCGACCGCCGAGAAAGCAGCTTGGTGCCTGGACGCATGCTCTCTGCGATTCCAAGCATCATTCGCATAGGAATACTATTAGTATGTATTTCATACGCCTGGTTTACTGCCAGGACCAGATGCTTTGACCGCTGTTAGCGAGGAGATTAGGAGGACACTCGTAATAATAAACTCTTTGTTCCAGGAGCACGATGCTTAGTTTATTACCTACCGTGGTAATCAGAGCTCTGAGAGGAGAGAGTGAGAGGCCGGCTGGCTGCCGGCAGTGCAGTGAAACTGTGCAAGTACAACAACGGGCGTGGAGAGGATAATGTTTACGGCTTCCAGGGTTGAGGCCTTGGGGTACCACTGCACGTGGCGGCAACGTGCATCGACGGGGCGAGCAGGTGGTGTGTGGTGGCCGCCGGCCGGCGACGTCTCCATGTGCGAAAGGCTGGCACGTGCCTGGCCTCCGCCTGGTGGTGGTGCGGGCCCACTCGCAGCGCGGACAGCAGCACCTCTTGCCCACGTGGCCCACCTCATCTTACACGTACTACAAACTATCCTATACCACTCCATACTTCCCTAGTGATGTGGTGTATCTCATGTCCCTCTACCGAACGTATTCACCGGAAAATGATAAAAATTCAGTTTTGCTATACGTGTAAATTAATTCACTGTGAAGTTCACACCAAATCTGAAGGTCGAAGCTACCTTGAGTGAAGTGAAACAGGAGAGCGGCAGAGAGGAACAGGCTCGAAAAAAGACACACATAGGAGCTGCCCTGCCTGCGTGCCTCTGACGAAAGCTTTATCGCGGCGAGCCCGCGATCCAACTACCACCCGGAAGAAAAGAGGCACAGACCGTGGCAGCGTTCAGCGTCTGCCGCCGTGCTCCGCCGGCATCGCCCCTCGCTCCCGCAGCGGCAACGCGGCAGGCAGCCCGGGGCCGGCCGGCCAGCAACGGCAACGTTGGTGCGGGTGCGGGCGCGCGCCGAGGGCGGTGCCACGCACGGTTTCTCGCTTTTTCGGGCGTTTTCCCCGGTCGGATCGGCGGCAGGTCACGTGAACTCGCCCACCAGCCGCAGGGGCGGGGGGGGGCGGGGCGAGACGGGACCGACCACCCCACCACGCACCCCGCCGGCCGCCATGCGCATGCGCTCCGCAGGTGCACCTGCACCACCCCGGCACCCCGGGCGGTCGGGCGGCGTCTCGTCCGGTCCCGAGGCCCGCGGCCCGCAGCCCCAAGCCCCGGCAACGCTTTCTCGTGCTCGGCCCCGACGTCTCCGGTAGCATGCGTTTTGCTCGTGACAAAGCACAGGAACCATTGAAGCAGCGGTGCGTGCGTGACGACGGAGCATGGACTTTGAAAGCCAGCAAACAGTGTGCGGTGCGTCGTCACCTACGGCAAGTACACATGCTGCACGTCGCTATGCTACGCTAGTCGCTAAGTGATAGGGCGTGGTGTTAATGCTTGGTGCCATTCGCATCTTAAAGACGATCTACCCTACCGTAAGCCGTAACCTTCAAATCACAACAAATTAAAGCACACAGACCAAATTCGCAGCGGGAGGACGCTACCGTGCCGTGCCGTGCCGTGAACATGAACACACACCCAGAGGCTTCGGTGTCACACACACACACTGTAGTCAGTCATCTCGAGGGGCTGTCTAATCCGTTTGGATAAGGACACTTGACGCTTTCTACGAGTTGTTTTGTTTTCTGCGGGTTTTCGGTTTCGGAAGGGCCGTTTCGCTTCAACACTTGTTGGTTAATGAAAAAATTTGTCTTCGGTACCTTGATGTATCTCTTGCATAATTAATCAAGGAAAAGTATCTTAACATACCCTTTTTAATTATAAGTTTTAGCTCAATTTTTTGTTTATATGTAAAGTTGGCTCCAAAATGGATTTGGCGTGGAATGTAGTATACACTTTACTTTTATATAAACATTTTAAACCAAATACTTACTACTAATAAACTGTTAGGTTAGTTTAATTTAAGGAAACTGAAGATGTATATTAAATAAATCACAGGGGAAATTTTATAAGAAAAAGGAAAGCATTACCTTTTTTTTTTTTTTTCCCTAGTGTAGTCTAGTCTAGATAAAGAAACGCACAGAGGGAAGGAGCGGAAGAGCAACGGAGGGGGCCCGAGGCGAGGAGGCCTCCACTCCATCTCCATCCAAAAAATATAAAAACGCCGTGCAGAGCTGCACAGGCACCAGCCGCAAGCGAACAAGCCAAGGCGCCCAAGGAGCAGAGAGGCAGGCAGAGCCGCCATCCACTGCCGTCCTGTTCCGCCCCAGACTCCAGAAACGGGACGCAGATTCGGTGACATTGCCCGGTGACATTCCCGTGACATTGAGTCACTGACGTGTGGGACCCACGTCTTTCGGGCCCACGTGGGTCCCACACGTCAGTGACTCAATGTCACCGGCAATGTCACCGGGCAATGTCACCGAATCTCAGTCCCCAGAAACGCACGCGCGCGCGGAGCAGAGCACTTGACTGACTGACTGTGAGGCGGCGGCCGGTCGCGAGCGATCCGCCCGCTCCATGGCGCGGTCCAAGAACGGCTGCCTCAAGATCCTCGTCTGCGCCGGCTCCGGATCCGATCCCGCCGCCGGCTCTGACGCCGACGCCGACGACCACCCCGACGAGGTCAGTGTTGCTGCGTGCTCGCCCGCCCGCGGAATGCGGCGTCTCTTCCTCCCTTTCTTTCGAGCGCGGCGCCGAAAGTTGCTTCCTTTTCGGTCGAGCTGCCGTGCTTGTTTCGTTAGATCTCTGCCGAATGCGTGGGGTTTAGGGGCAGGGGTGTGTGTGATCCTTGTTAGATCTGGGTTTAATTCGAAGCGGGGAGATGGAATCAAGTTGCGAATTTGAGAGATTCTCTCACTGGTTCAGCTCGCTCACTTTGTCGGCTTTGAATTTTTTAGTTTCGGATTTGTTCGCGATGTTGACAGGTGGATAATTGTTCATCATTTCGTGAACATGATGTTGCCTCACTGCATGGACATGGCTCTTCACCAGAAAATTCCATTCTTTCTGGATGAAACTAAAGAACAAAAAAAAGAGAGAGACTTTCTTTTATTATTTTGCTGCTTGTCCATAGCTGCAGTCAGTACCATATTTTGTAGTATGGGTTAGGGTGCTGTTTTGTGTTGTTTTGATCCCATGCAGCACAGCAAGGAGGGATCTGATGCTGCTTTCTTTGTATGCTCCATGTAGTGCTCTCACTGCTATGCAATTGCTTTCACTGTGTCAACCTCGGCCTGTTGCGTCTGTCTTTCTCCTCTTTGGGCTAGGTTGTTTCCAGCCTTGTCCCGTCCTGATTTGACAATTTTGTTTTAAATGATGAGCTACTGGTGACTATCCGCTGCTAAGGCTAGAAGATAGGGAGGTGTCACCTGACTCTGGAGCAAATATTCTTGCACAGATAACAAAAATACTGAGTAAAGTTACCATTTTGGTTGGGTTGGTGGATTCTTTTATGCACAACATGAAAATTACCATGTGGTAGAACAGGTTATTGATTTTTGACAGGTCAGCTTGCATAGCTGTACCTCTTGAATTAGGGGACCTTAGCTCATTTAAATTGACAAAAAGTACGCAAAGTTTATTACACTCTAATGGAACATCAGTGTTAATAATAAATCAGAGATATTTTTCTTGCGATTTATAGTCTTCCCTGACTATGAGTACATGCAAACTTTTAAGTGGTGCACTTTGTCACTAAGTATTGCCTAAAGTAGTTCAGTGTAGTTTCCTCATCACAATGTAATGCACTATTTTCTATGAAATGGATTAGTGTATAGACCTCCATTACCTAAATTTGGATATGAAATGGATTAGTGCATACACCTCACAATGTAGTTTCCTCACAAAGTATTGCCTAAATAGTAACACCTTCCACTTTTGCAATCAGCTACCAAGTTTTCTTTTTGTATGTGTGGAAAGTAAAAGAAGTTCTTTCAATTTCTGTTCCTCGTATCAATCTCTAAACTTCACGCTGATGTGCATGTTCACTCTTTTCAGAACAAGGCCTTATCAGATAAAAGCAGATGGAGCTTTTCGTAGGAGGTCCACAAGGCATCGAGTTTTGAAGAACTCTGATATCTCAGAACCTGAAACTCTTAGTTCCAGCAAAGCTAAGGCTGACATTACCCCAAGCAACAATGTTTATACTTCAACATATTCTTATGCGTCGGAGAAGCCTCTGCAACAAGACAAGCCAGATGAGAAGATTCTGCATCAAGAGAAGCCAGAGGAGAAGCCTCTGCATCAAGAGAATTCTGATGAAAAGCTGCTGGAGAAGCCAATTGAAAAGCCTATTGACAAACTTATGGAAGAACCAGCTGACCAGATAATTGAAAAAATCCATTGAACTACCTACTCAAAAGATAACTGAATCACCAACTGATGAGCCAGCCAGAAAAAAAAATAAATGACGCACCAACTGAAGAACCAGCTGAAAAAAATAACAGAGACAGCATCTGAAAATACAGCTGAAGGGACAGTAGAAAATGCAACAGAAGAGACACCGGAAAGGGCAGTTCAGGAACTAAGTGAAGAGCAAGATGAAACTATTTCTGTCTCATCAACTGGGCTGAAGCAGGGGAGAACACCTTACTTGTTGAAGGAAGCAGTGCAGACCCTGAGGAAGATCATTTGGAGTCTGCAGCTAGTAATCTTCAGCCTGGCAGTGGCACTTGCATTGTAAGTTGCAATTATTGCTCTTTTAGCATTATGCTTAGCTGTTCCTCATCCAATGTTATTAATATTAATTATTTATATATTATTATCGACATAAAAAAAATAAGACCTTGTCCTTTTGCATGACTACAGGCAAGGGAAGAGCTACTGAATGAGAAGGATCTGGTGAAACTTCAAGCTGTTATACGTGGACATCTAGTTAGAAAGCAGGCTTCAGAATCTTTACAATGCTTGCTTTGCGATTATTAAAATTCAAGGGTTAATCAGGGCTCATCAAGCACAACATTCACCAGGAAAGATTCAGGTAAATGATGACTTTCTGTTTACCGCATTATCATTTCTTTTTTTTTCATCTGCTACATTGGAATTGGACTATGAGTGTATTATGTGACCAGTGTTAGTGAACAAAATGACATTTGATCTGGCCCAACCATATCATGTGCCATTTACTGATACAAATTATATCTTTGTGATGAGATTGTTTTGCCAAGTCAGCTGAGTTGGGCTTAGCAACATTAGTAAGGTCTAAGATGTTTATGTGCAGTTTTTCCTAGTTTTAGCTAGCATCCTGGAAGCTGTTAATCTATTGCAAGTCTTCAGAGTTTTTGTTTCCATTCAACGCTACATCCTTTTGGCTGTTGTGAAATTCAATCTCATTTCATAAGTGATTATCTTCTGCCTGAAACATGTAGGGACATGGTTTGTGTTAGAGTGTTGACTGTAGCCCTCCCAAAACATTCTTGAGAGCTGCAACCAATTTCTGCTCCTTAGCTCTGTGAATTCACATGTTGTTTTCCCCATGCAGGAGACTATTGTTCATTCTTCAGGTGAGAAATTGCTTTGCAATGGATTTGCGCTCAAGGTAAGACATCAGAATCCACATTCTGAACGTCTAAAATATCCATTTTTCTTTCTGTACTTTCGATTTCCTCATATTCACATTGCACATCTTCTGTCAGCTCATTGACAACAAGTCGACGTCAAAATCCTTTTCGCATAAAATGTGATCCTTCAGAATCTGATGTTACATGGGAATGGATGGAGAGGTGGGCGGCTTTAATTCCACCAATCACTGTGGAGCACCTGCCAGAGTATGAAGAAAATAGTGAGTTGATGGGTGAAGCTGTGACAGAACAAGTGACTGAACATTCTCAGTGTGATGAAGACATTGTTCAGTTGGACTCAGACCTATCTTTCCCTAAGTTGGTGGCTGATGATGTGAAAGAAACAGTAGAGACATCTGATTCTGGCGCCTTGGAGGCTCCTGCAAGTGTCCCAGATGAAAGCCCTAAGTTGGAAATGGAACATGATCCTGAATCAGAGTTCATCGAAACTAATAATGTAGATGCTGAGCAAGTAACTGACCAAAAGGCTGAAAATGATGTGGATGAGCCTTTCATGTCCTTGAATCAACAATGTGCCCAAGCTGATGCATCAACGGATCCCTGTCCACTTCCTGGAAAACTTGAATCATCCAATGAGGACAGTGGTGATGCATACAATTCTGAGCAGACACTAGAGATGGAAGGTAAAAGGTTTGTGGCAAGAAAGTCATGCAATCCAGCATTTGCTGCTGCACAATTGAAGTTTGAAGAGCTGAGTACAAATTCGACAGTCAGCAGGTCCAGCAGCTCATCGCATCTGGATGGGGCGAGCAAGTCAAGGGTGCACACTCCTAGTTCACAAGAAGATTACTCGTCAAAGCAAGATGTCACAGGCATGCAAGAAAGCTCAGTTGGTCATGATACTAAAATGGTAGTTGCTGCATCAGAATGTGGGACTGAAATATCAATTTCATCTACACTGGACTCACCAGATAGATCAGAAGGTGATGGTGGGGAGATCGTGATGGAGATTGGAGCTCTGGAGAATAGAAACTATATCACTGACAAAGCTGATAAAGACTCCAATATTGTCCATTCTGAGGTAAAAACTGCTCCTGAAGTAGAAGCCCAGCCACAGAAGGAAGTAGAACAGAATGGCCATGTTCCTGCCCTTGAAATAGAAGCCCAGCCACAAAAGGAGCTTGTTCAGGAATCACATGTTGAGCCAGAAATGTCAGCAGAGTTGCATGAACGATTGGAAAAAAATCTGTCGCATCTTATGCCACACCTGAAGGAACTCCAATGAGCAGTGACCATTCCGGAATCTCATGGAACACCATCAAGTGAGGTCTCTGTCAATACCAAAAAGAGCAGGAGCAAAAAGCCCAAGTCCAGTGCAAGCAAGAGGTCGCTGGCTAGTCCAGGCAGTGAGTCGGTTGGACGGAGTAGCACCGACAACTTCTCAAAGGAATCAAGGCATGCCAAGAGAGAAAGCTCAAGCAAGGCTGCTAAATCTGACCACATCGATCAAGAACCTCGTATGAGCAACAGCAGCAACAACCCGTTGCCAAGCTACATGCAGTTTACACAATCTGCAAGAGCTAAAAGGCGTCTTCGTCCCCAAAGATGAGCCCAGATGTGCAGGACAGCAACCCAAGGAAAAGGCATTCATTGCCCATGACCAACGGCAAGCACGACTCGTCACCTCGCATGCAACGATCATCATCGCAGGCTCAGCAAAACGTGAAAAGCAATGGCCCTGCAGCTCCTGCTCCTCACAACGCATCTGGTAAGTGCCTTATCTCGTATACTCACGATGTTATTATCATGCATTATCCAGTTGCGTTTCAAAGTTCGTTTTGTCGAGGCATTTTCATAATTACCTCGTGGTTACTCTCTGAGTTCTCCTAACGGACCTTCTGGCACGCAGACAAGAGGTGGCATATCTGATGAGTAGGCCGAGCACAGCACCATGTTCGCGTGGGGTGCCATCGATTATCTAGATGGATTTCGCGTGATGACTCTTGCCTTCTCCGCACACTCCATCTAATTCGTCAAATTTTTATATTTTCTTTGATTCGTCGTTGGAATACTGAGTATGGTTGGAAAAAGGGCAGCAGCTGCCGCTTGCTTTATATGTGTACATTTGCTGGTTCTTATTGGTTGTGTTATGTGACTGATAGTGGTTTCCGTGTGTAATATAAATATGCCCCTTGACTTGTAATGCGACAGTGGCATCAAGAGTGTGTGGATTGGTCTGCTGTACTTATTTGGCGATATTGAAGTTTCTGTTGGTGTGGATACAGCTCTCATTCCATTTGTTTCTGTATCTGCAGCCCACGAATCAACTGTTTTCTGTTCGGATCGCATTGTTTGCCTCATCGCACGTGATGTGAGTTAGGGTGTTTGCTGCTTCCAAAATTGTTCAAAAAAGTGTTGTCAAATCCGCTCTCAAGTGTAAAGAAATTTGTTAGTACAAATGTTCAACTGTCGGTACATGCATCTAGCTTCTAGAGTAAAGTTGTCACAGATGTTAAACTGTTGGTACATGCGTCGTCTTGGTGTATGTATTCGTGATGCATCTCTAAAACTAATAGGGATGTTAACCTAGGTACTGAAATTATGGTCGGCCAAAGTAGCTTCGGATCAATGAGAACATAATTTGGACCCAGAAAAACAAACATTAAAAAAATTCCTGAAATTATGGCCGTCTAAAGAGGTAGCTTCAGATCAATGAGAAAACAAATTTTAACAAATAAAAAGTGCGGGACGCGCATGTTGCGCGCCAGCCGAAGCATGTTTGAATTGTGGTTCATATCATGATTGGATTGAATTGTAATTGCTCGCCGCGCCTGTTTGGATTATCAGCCGGTGTTCTTAGGTCCCGCGGACGATGTGGCACTATATATACTCCGTACAAACAAACGGAACGGGTTTAGTTCACGACTGGGCCTGGCCCAATCGAGGCTGCTGGAGCCTGGAGCCATGGGCTTGGGTCACCGTGTGCCTGCTGTGGTGATTTGGTGAGCCTGTGTGTGATAAACAGGACTGGAGGGAGGGGCTGGCTGCTACTGCGCGACAGGGACGTGGAGGTCATCGCCGCAGCAGCGACTGATGATGCAGCGAAAGATGAATGATGATGCGCTGAGGGGTCTTCTTCTTGTGGATGGTGAGCGTAACGTACGTTGGTTCCTCCTCCCGTTGTCAGGGATAATAACAAAAACTGAAGGCCCCCGGCCGATGCAAAACGATCGATCTACGACGTGAGCTCACTGGAGGGCCAGGGCGAGCCCATGATCGATGTGACGAGACGGATCAACGAGGGAACGCAAGATTGCGAGTTCCGATGGCAATCAGAGACGATGACGTAAGAATGGTGGGGTGCCGGCGTGTGTCGTACTACTATTATTTCAGTACTCCCTCCGTCCATTGGTTTGTCGTGCGGGATTCTCGTGCCCATCGTTTTTCGATCGCGGCGCCTGTATTCAAAATTTTTGCGTAAATATAATTTATTTTGATTATGACATATTTTATCAAAGAAGATACTTAAATATTGATTAATTTATTTTATAATTAGGGCCAGGGCGATAAATATTTTCGATGCGACGAGACGGATCAACGAGGGAACGCAAGATTTTAAAAATCAAAAAACGTAAGTGGCGGGGTGCCGGCGTGTGGCGTACTACTAGGGGTATGTGTAGACATTTGGAGTTCGCTTCTAGTAAAGCTGTTGCAGATGCCCGTTGGTACATGCTTCTTGGATATATTTCAGTATTCGTGATTCATATGTAAAATTAAAAGAGATGTTATAATGCGCTGAAAGTCTGAAACTAACCTTAGGTACTGAAATTATGGCCGGCCAAAAGTAGCTTCGGATCAATGAGAACAGAATTTGGACCCAAAAACAACAAAAAAAGACTTACTGAAAATATGGACGGCTAAAGCGGTAGCTTTGGATCAATGAGAACAGAATTTTGACAACAAAAAAAAAAAAAGATCAATGAGAACAGAATTTTGACAAAAAAAAACAAAATGCTAGACGCGCATGTTGCGCGCCAGCCAAGAAGGCCTAAAAGAGTGTATATTTCTCAAATTTTGAAGGTGGTTGCTCGCCGCGCCTGCCGCACGGTGGTTGGTCCTCAAGGTGATTGGATTATCAGCCGGTGTGCTTAGGGTTCTGCGGACGATGTGGCACGATATACGTACAAACGGAACGGCTTTAGTTCATGACTGGGCCTGACCCAATCGAGGCTGTTCGGGCCATGGGCTTGAGTCACCACCACGCCTACTGTTGTGATTTCGTAAGCCTGTGCGTGATATACTAAACAGAAGGCCAAGGGCGGCTGCTGCTGCCTGCTGCTGCTCGACAGCGACGTGGAGGTCCGCGCGACCACACTGAGGTCATCGCCGGCCGCAGCGGCCTTGAGAAAGATGATGCAGCTATTGGTAGAGCGCCGCGTCGTCGTTGATGCCCACGATCGATGCGACGAACCGCGGACGGAGCCGGGCATCTCGTCACCACTCACCGAAACCAGAACGCGTGTAGGTGTGTGCCGCCGTGCCAAGGCACCGCACTCCGCACAAGGCAGCATGCATGGTGCATGCGCTACATACGCCGAATCAGCAAACGAGGGGAACGCAAGTTTACGAGTGCCGGTGGCATTCAGAGATCACGATGACCTAAGTGGTGGGGTGCCGGCCGGCGTGTGGCGTACTACGATTCCAGTATGGGCTGTGTAGGCATTTGGAGCTCAGGTGAGTGTCCCGTACTCCCATGCATGAAATGAAAAGCTTAATACGTACTAAGTACTTATATCTATACAAAATCTTTTCCTGGTATGGCCGTTAGAATTTATCAACGTCTCGTTTGTTACAACTATGGCCATGCATCTCTACTGTTATGCATCACAGTATCAAGAAGCTATAGCCATTTAGAGTTGTGCCAAAGAGGGTCTAAGTATATGTGCGCCTCGATCGGTTAGCGAATAGTAGAACAAACACTAATGTGATCCATTTGATTCGATCCATAACCTTTTTCAACTATGACACTAACATGTGCGCCCATGTCACTAGTCACTACAGCTCCCGAGTACGTACTCTGGACAAAATTACTCTAGTCACAAACACGTGGCACTCAAATTTTAGCTTTATCTTTCCTAAATCAATATGAAACTAGGTGTCCATGCAACACACCATCTGGACATGTCTTTGGAGTCATGGCACTATATCTTCTAAGTTATATTTTAGCTAAGCTATTAATTTATTTCAAATTATATTATCTATAATTATAAATTCATGATTGTTGAAATAGTATATTTCATTACAAGTATAATATTATTAAGTTTTGTATCATAACAGTTACAAATTGTTAGCTTAATTATTAGTTATAACATGACAAAATTTAACTCTCTATCTATAAGAAATGCTTCTAAACTAGAGTACCTTACTAGCACCACGCCGGGCAAAATAGGAATTTCAAATTACTAGGAATGCATCAAGCAAAACGATATACCAAGTTGTTTCCAACAGCTTATCGGCTCGATCACATATTATTTTTTACGGCTTTATGGGACGCAAGACAAAGGGGCTAAACTTGAGCTAAAGCTCCAGAGGCAGTAAGTCTAAAGTTAGCTCTAAAAATTTAGCCCACTAGCTTCACATTAGAGAATTAGACCTCAAAAGTGATTTAAAGTGTTCTGATGTTTATAGACCTCTAAAATTTAGAGAGAATCCAAACAGTAAGTAATTTGTCCAAAGTACGTTTTATGTACTTTTATTTATTATTTTTAAGATCTACTCTTTTTGTCCTCAAATACGTGTTGCTATCATATGCGAGGTCAAACTACATCTTTGACTGTTTATAAAAAACATTAACAATATATAGCAATATTTTAATATCTTCAAATAAGTTATTATAAAAATTCAATTAATGATTCATCTAATGGTACTAATCATGTATCATAAATATTTAAAAAAATCTTTTATATATTTGACCAAAATCAAATATTTGACTTCTTCAAAAACAAGAAATAACACTAATTTTAAAAAGAGTATAAAGTACACGGACCTATGCATTTCTCAGTTTTCAAAAAAAAAAAAAAAAAAAGAAATAGAACACAAATGACCACGACATAGCTACCACACATTAACGTGTGCTTCAACTGGTTCAGTAACGACAGAGCTCCAATTAATCATGGGCTATTTTTCTTTTTCTAAAACATTTTCTTTTAGTAAACAAAGAGAAATGGGCTAAGAGAAAGAAACAAAGGAGCTGGGGCGCAATATTTACTGAATCATTTTCGCAGGAAAAAAAAAAAAAGGCAAAAAAAGGATTTAAAACAAAAACAGTAAAATCAACCAGCAGCAGCCCCTCAATACCGCCCGGCTATTCTGCTGTCTAGCTTAATCCTTTTGGATCCCTTTGGCTGTTCTTTCCTCGCGGCATTCACGTCATGCAGAAACGTGCAGTTCGCACCGTTCCGGCATCCTCTGGCGCTGTTGAAGTAAGCACAAGGCTTCGTAGGCCTATGTTTAGTATCCCTAGCTGGCATCGTACCACTGCTGATAATATCAGTGGCACTGGCCTGCGACACAACAGGCTGGTGATGCATTGCAAACTGCCTTCCATTCTGTTGAAGTGGTTCCTGCCTCTCCCCTCCATGCTGATGGATAAGGGTCTGATAATAGTTCAACCCCCTGGTTGGACCACTTGGAAAACTGATTGGTTGACTTGAACTTGCTGGGGGATTCATGGTAACTGAAGGAATAGCTGGAGGTAGACGATTCAGAACAGGTGGAGGTGGCAGTGTAGGGTTTATGTTGTGAAATGTAGTGGTATGATTTGGGAAGGAGACTGGAACACTAGCTGTCATCTGGGGCAGTGGACCTTGCGCCATTGGGACGACAGAACTGTTGCTTGACTGTTCATGTTTAAGTGCACCATATTCTTTCATCAACCTCTCAATTTGGGCAGGATCACTTAATATTTGGATGAGCAGATCTTTGTCAATCATAGCTCCCATTTGGTTGCTTTGCATTATGGCAGTGTAAGCAGCAGATGCAGCAGCCACTGCATCAGGCTCAACGGGGAGCCCAGAACGTGTTGTGTTGATGGAATCATTCGGCTGTGTAAAGGGAGCATCTGAGGCTTGTGGGGCCCTGAATATTGCGGAGTCATACTTATCTGACTGGTGGTAACTACTTGGTAGACCGACAGGTGGTTCTTCCAACTGGTCAGACACATCATCCTCTTCAACTGGGATCAACGGAACCAACTGGGTTCGGGAATCATCATATTGGGAGTCTTTCACATCAGGAGTAATCATTGGGCTGGATTGGCACAGAAAATAGTTTATTTATATATAAGGAATGAGAAGAGAGATATCTGAAGAATGGGAAACTAAAATGCAGCTTTGCGTACTTTGGAGGAATGTTTGATGGCGTGGATATATAGCCTCCAGTGCTCCAAATATCCTCTCATTTTGCAATGAAACCTCCTCACTTTCTTCTCCAGCAACAACAAGCCAATCAGGATTATACAATATCTGCAACCAAAGATACCGACAATTATTTTTTTTAAAAAAAAATACTCGACCTGTGGGGGATTGCAAAAAAAATATCTGAAGTCATCTTGGCAAGTTGCAATTACAAAATTACCTGTGGTGGGCACCTCCAACTAATAAGAGGAATTTGGGATATGTCAATTTTGAGATCGCTGGTTGGCTGCAACGATTCGAAGCCAGGTGGCAGCGAATCATCTGAGCTTGGGCCAGCTGCATGCATTAACCATGAGCCTTTTGCTTGGAGATTGTCCTGCGGTCTTAATCCAGCTTGAGAAGGGAATCCTCTCGAAAGAAAAAGCCTTACCTGGCAGATTCACAAAATACAAAAATATAATAGAATCAGCAAAACCTGTGCATGCATACTAATCACACATCTATTCATTACATGGCTGCCACAATATATGACAAAATACAGATGTTGATTCAAGTAAGCATAAAATTGAAATGATGACACAAATAGTGGCCTTTAGATCCGTAAGAAAAACTGTATCCAGACTCGTGAATCGATAGTTAATTGGATTAGCAGTCAAAATATTTCATCTCAAATTTGATTTACAAACAAACAACACAACATGCACTACTGTATAATCGCAGTGCATATAGAGACATAAAAGAAACAATGGAAACCATAAGCGAACCAATTAATAATGAATACCATCACTAACGTTTTAGTGCTTCAAATCGAAATATGAAAACAAATGATCCATGCATAAGATTCTAGGCATGCCAAACATAATTGCATACATTCAGCTCTAGTGTCAAAGAAAATTCTGAGAAGACACACATATATATTACTTTCTTGGTTCCATACAGTGAAGGATTTAACATCTCATTCTGAACAGATGACATGAATGTAATCGCTTTGTAGTACCTTTTGTTACTAAATGGTTCTGTTGAGCCATAAATCATACAAAAATGAAGAGAATGTATGAAGAACTAAAAGATGCTCCCTCTGTTCCAAAAGGTAAGCTGTTTTTAGTTCTGTGTGTGTTTGACCAAGTTCATAAATGCACCAACATCTACCACATCAAGAACTTTCATTAATTCCACAACAAAATATGTCTTTCTGTGTGTGTTTTTGCGAAAACATCTATTGTAGATGCTAATATACATTTTGATATAAACTTGGTTAAAGTTAGAGAATGTTTGCTTCAAACATAACTAAAACGAACTACAATTTGCAAGTGAGTATGGGTTTAGCAATAAGACACACCAAAAAGCAACAGGGAAGATAAATTTTTTTTCAAAAAAGAAAGCACACCAGGCAAACTTTTATTGCATTCATTAGTAGCATAAACTAATTCAGTAAAATAAAAGAGTGATTAACTTGTTCGCACTAAGGGTTGCTGGTATACCCGTCCTGCTATTGCACATTGTTTTTTTTGAGTTCTGCTGATTTTTACTTATATGTTCTATGATCATTTTTAAACATCATGGAGTTCAGGGTTTATTGAAGAGTATAAATCACTTAGAGCAACAAAACCACTATATTGTGACAACGTTTTGAAACATGAACCTAATTGTATATGAAATTTTATACACTAAATGGCTAATATATACATATATCTATAACATGGCCCATCCTTTTTTTAAATGAAGAATGGAAAATTTTCCCACAGCATGGTCATTTTTTGACAAATAAAAAGAATTATGCACACTAGACTACAAGAGTTACAAGCACACAGCCCCAAAATAAAAGGGGTAATATGACCAATTGTTGGTCATTTCCAAAACTTTTCAAAACAAATAAACCATGCATTTTTTAACAAAGATGATAACTCAATACAAATGGGTAGCCACATATTTTGTGTCTGATATTTTGTGTCAATATCAGACATGCAGATAAAATGCCAGTTACTCAGTTATATGATAGCTAGTGTGCATGAGATCATGTAAGAAAATTGTTGCAGTGGACCACTGGAGGTTACTAAATACTACTCTATTCAGTGCTAAATTTTGTCACGAATTTGAATTTTACAATAATTAATCAAACTCCATTCATAGGCATATCCAACATATCACAAATTCACGCTCCAGGAACCAACAAAGTTTATTATACTTCAGTTATCAATATATGCAGCTATGTCTCTGCTAACTATCTGTAAATAATATTATGCATAATATGTAGATGGTGTTATATCTCCATGCATGCCATAAATATGTCTTCCCTCAACTTAGTGTTCCTTCTACAAAAGATCCTTTGTGCCAAAGCAACATGACAAATCTCAAGATATAACAGAGAGCTTCTTCCATATAAGAATGTCAAAACTGAAGACCTTTTTTTGTTTTTGTTATTTCAATAAACAAAAGAGCACAAGAGGAAACTCCTATGCTGCATTAGTCCTTTCACTCAGTGTGATCAATTAGTTAGGAAATAGAACAGCACATGATGAGCTTACTACTACAGTCCAATGTAAGCAAAACCATTGAATCATGCTGAGAGGACTTTTTCATCTCAAAGAAAAGCGGATTTTTAGTCTTTTGTACAATGCAACTCAATTGCACACATCAAGGGAAATGTTCATCTGTGCACTAAAAATGAGAAACAGTAGGATGCTAGCAGAATATATTGTGCAGTATCTTCAATAGTGATATGGAAGATATCCTTCTCCACAGAACTTTTCTCAAAATATTTTCATCCTCTACTATTGTGCAAAAAATGTAAAGTATCTTGTGGTATTTTGCTACATGGAGAAATGTTAAAAATAGTTTAACAACACCTGAAGAAAAACATTCATGTACATGAAAACAAACAACGATCTTTTTTTTCATCATTTTCACTCACTGTGAAAAGAAGAAAGATAGCAATGTTTTTTCTTCAAAACTGTATCCAAAACAGTTTCTTATTTGTAGCTTATTGACATTAGGTGGTAGATTTTCTGCCTTGAGTATACAAAGATGACTTTAGACAAGCTTATGGAAAATAATGAGTTGTTTCTCTTTTTTTTTTTGAAAGGACAAAATGATTTTTTTTTTTCCCAAAATCATGTCTTATCAAACACTGCACTGTGAAATTTAAATTTCATTTTGCCAATATCACTCAAGTTAATCTTATGTATCTTATCAATCTACAGTATCATTAGTGGCAAAACTCACAATTATTTGTTTACACTGGCTGGCATTAAAAAGAATACACAGGATAAACTGGAACACAAAATACACTAGAGAATGAAATTATAACAATACATTTTGATTACATGTCCTCCAGTTTGGAAATTAAATGCATGCTTATAATCTGGACTAGAAGACCCATTTTTTTCCCCTGGATAAGGCATTAATAGAAGTACTCTCATACAAACTTTCCAAACTTTCTGTAGAGAAGATAAGAGTTGAGCTTTGCTTGATTAAGCATAAGCATATATGGCATTTAAAATAAAGAGATGGAATTTATATAGAGTAATAGAAATCATGAAACTCTTCATCTGTTTATATTGTCAAGTTATTTAGGGATTTTGTTTGCTTATTTAGGCCCCAAGTCACATTCCTCTGATTTGCAAATCTCTGATGTTTAACTCATATATGTGAAGATCAATCATTCTCTTTAAAAAAATATTTCTCAGAGCTGTTGCTGAAGTGACTGATATTCATGCATCGAACAACGGCAATCCTGGCTCATTTGCGTAGGCCAGATGAACCCATCTCAGTCAGAGCATTGCATTCGTAATGTAAGATTGCATGTCCTTTTCAGGCAAGTCGAACACATTGCGCAATCAAAGCATATGGATCAGAACGTGCCTGTTCCGCAGAGATGGAGAAATCACCAACAACACGAGGAACACACCCAACAAAGAAAAATCGTTTACTGCGGGCAAGCCACAAAGGATGGATGGATTGGGGAGGGTGAGGCGCGAATCGTTCTCCTCGCCTTTGGACGGCGGATGGATGAACAACTCATTCCGGCGAGGGTGTTATCACAATACCTTGCAGAGATTGGCCCCGGTGGCCCACGAAACGCGCTTGGAGCGCCTCGACCCCATCATTACTTGGCACTCCCCTTCCTCGTCCCACAAATCCGATCTACAGGCGCGGGAACCCTAGGCGGCGGGGCTGGCGGCGAGGCGGCGATTGACCGAAGGCGCAGTCCGGAAGGTTCTCTCTGGTCCCGACCCGGGATCGGATCATCTAGGGTTCCCTCCCGCCGGTCCCTTCCCCTCCTCGTCGGACGGATGGTGACCGGTGGCGATAGCGGCGGCGGCGGCGAAGTGTGTGGATTTGGAAGGAGCCCAGGAGACGGGAGGTGGTGGTGGAGGTGGGGAAGAGGCGGAATGGAGGATGTGCTGGCGTCGGCGGCTGCGGCCCTGCCTGCCCGCCCGCCTCTGTTTTGTTGGCTTCTCTCGCCGTCGCGTCGATTTGATCTGATTTTTTTGATTTCGCCCTTTTTTCTCGCCGATTTCCCACCGTTTTCTAGGGATAATGCGTGGTGGGGTTACTCCCAATTTGCAGCGGCTTCTGCGGCTTTTCCTTTTGTTTTCCCTCTTCTATTCTAGGGAGAGGGAGAAGAGCCAGGTCAGGTCAGGGCATGCGTGTTGTCCCGTTCGTTCCGGAAGGAGGCAGGCAGGACATGTCATGTGGAGCTCTTTTTCGACCATGATTTTGGGTTAAATAACAATATATAATTAATTTTTTAAGCGAGTAGATTAGCGTCTGCTTCGAGGAGACGTATCAGATGCCGACTCTTCTTTACTCCTTCCAACGGACTTTGATAATGTTTAGTTTGGATTTTTGTATTCGGCGTACTTTTGTACTGACGTTTAGCTTGGACCTTTGTTTTAAGCTTTAGGTGCTTTACTTGCTGATGGAGGTGAAATGGTGTCGTTGTCGCTGCATCTGCCATGATCTATCTGTCTGGCTTGACTCCTCACGTAGATAAGCCGTCGCAAAAACGGCAGGCTGTATGTATGAGGGCAGTCAAACTCAAACGCAGGCCATTGCAATTTGCAGCGACTAGGCAGCAGCGGTGCGCTTCAACTAACCAAGTGCACCAGATCAGCCAGCAATTACTTCGTGACTGGCAATGACAATGGCATGCAAAAATATACATATGTTCACAGTTGTGAGTAAAATAAAATAAATAAAACTCGATAAAAAAACGCCTCCTATCTTAGACTGGCATACAAAATTATCTTGGATGGAACTAGTCTAAAAAGCCAACCAAACCTTATCCTCCAGGCGTGCAAAGTTTGCCAGCCCTGCATTCAGGCAGGCTCCAACAAGCTGATCGTCTTTTTGCTTCCAGCTGATTCTCAAAACCAACAAACTATTCGTCTTTTTGCGTCCAGCTGATTCTCAAACCAAAGTACATTATGTACTGGGAAACACACTCGCACACCCAGTTTCTTTCGTTCCAAATGACAGCCAGATTCTTAGAGCAGTAAGCTGCCATATGATGACAAGGGTCATGCACTCATGCCAAGATTTCAAGTCCAATTCATGGCCATTACCATCAAGCACGAATTACATAAGCAGTTTCTTACACCATACAGTTGATTAGTTATTACAACTCATATCACTTATCAGGGCTGCAATCTCACATCAGTATCAATTATCAAATCATAACAGGAATACAAAGCTGCTGCCTCAGCTACCTACTCAGTATCAGTATTCAGTGCGCGATAGAACAGAACACACGGCCAAATAGAACCACACAGCTCCATCTTCTCGATCATCTCTTCTTAAAACCATACTTCTTGCGCTCGTAGAAGAGATCTGTCTTGGCGCTCCCAAGATTGACGATCTTGGGACAACCATCCCGGTCCTTCTCCTGCTGGGTACACTCCTTGCAGTAGTAGGCGTCTGAGATGCCGACTCCTCCACAGATCACACACCTTCCCTGGAATGAACCATAATTGCACTCATCGCAGACCGGACAAGCGTACATGGGCGCACATATGAGTCGCCAGATGACACACTTGCCGTCGCATTTCTCACACAGGCGACCAATCGCGATGCCAGGCTGCTTCCGGCACATGATGAGATCAGGATGATGCTTCGCCATTGCTGTCGAATTTTAACCTGAGACCATAGTAAACATACAGGTAAGAATCACACATCGATGTACTTCTCTTCACAGAAGGTAGATAGAATATATACCAGAACTAAATTACAGTGAAACATACACAGGAGTGTTAATTCAATCATCATTACATGCAACAACTCTTCATGGAGGAATGAATTCTTTACAAACACTAGCAACTTCGGTGTAGCAGTCCCAAAGAAGAAAGCAATATTTCAATCATTCATCATTAACACAAAGTTCTTTTGGAATTACATCAGGTTCGCCAATTCAAATAAGAATAGCTCAATTGCAAAAGATGAATACTACATAATACCACGATACTTATAGGGCAAATTGGACTGTCTCAATCCAAATCCCTTCACAGAAGGTAGAATATGTACAAGAACAAAATTACAGTGAAACATAACCAGGAGAAGCAAAATGTTAATTCAATCATCAATACATGCAGCAACTCTTCAAAGAGGAGTGAATTGTTTGTGAACACTATCAATTTTAGTGTAGAAATCCCAAAATTTATATGTCGACATTTCAATCATTCATCACTAATAACACTAAGGCTCTTTTGGAACAACAATAGGTCTGCTAATTGAAATAAGAATAACTCCCCTATAAAAGATAAAGACTACTGAATACAGGATATTTATAGGGAAAATTAGACCATCTAAGTCCATATCCCACTGAAACTATATGCAATCTCACCATGTCAGATGTGTTTATGTGATATCATAAAAAATCTACAGATTGAGGTTACTACAGTTTAAATGAACATATTCTCTGAACCCCACTGCAAGATAACCATATGTGTCTGACTGTCTGATACACTAACCAGCAAAAATACAGTTCCAATCCTACAATTTACCCATAAGCTAATTACAAAGCTAGTTATTTGCAAACAGGCTGTGGCGTTTCCAATTGGCATCATAACCTAATTAGTAGTTGTACAGACAACTGTTGATGAAGTCGCATGGAAATAACCAAACAGCACTCCGATGAATTTAACCACTACTGCTTATTGCTTCCGGCGTTGCCATGCCACCATTTTGGATACTAAACGATTAAACCCTCATCGTCAACTGAACCATCCAAGCCAGCAGCTAAACGAAATTCCCCTTCCCCCGGCCCCAAACCTGCCATGGCTCACGGGTGAACCCACCTGAAGACCCCAAACCTGCCATGGCTCACGGGGCGGAACCCACCTGAAGAAGACTGCAGAGCGAAACAGCCAAGAGTAATGCGTTCAACTACGGCGAGTGGAATCCCAAACTCCTCAGCCGCCGTAGGCAAGATCAGGCGGCCTCGCTCCTCTACGCTACACAACCGCCAATAGCTTACGTACCTTTCACGTAGGTGATGTAGGAAGGCTCGCCTCGCTTCTCGCAGGCAGCGCGCGGTAAGCTGGAGACGACGGCAACGGGGAAGGGGAGGCGGACGGCGGCTAGGGCTAACGGCCGCGGCGAGATATATTTGCGGCCAGCCGATGCTGCTGGAAGCTTATAGAAGTAGAAGATACCCCTCCGTCCAAAACCGGGCCTCATTCCAATCCGACGGCTGTCAACTACGCGAACGGTTGGGATACTGAAACTAGGACCCACATGTCGGTCTCATAAATCTCAGCGTCACTGCCGACCTCACCGTCGCCGCCGTTGGGTACTCGTGGGGGGCCGCCGCGGAGCTCCGCTCTGGGATCTAATGGAGTCGTTCTCAACGGCGGCGGAAGCGATGGATTCGGGTTCCGGGAAGCCCGAGGAGGTGGCTGCTTACCAGAGCAAAGAGGCCAAGCAGGCGAGGCTTCAGTCCATGCTCGCCGCGCTCCTCGACGACCCCATACTCGCGGACGTCCCCAGGAAACCCTCCCTCGCCGACGTCGACACGCTGATAAACCTCGAGCTCGGCAGCGCCATGAGGCTGACCGTTGTCAAGTTGGACAACACCTCCTTTGGTACAACATCGATCCCCTTCAGACCTCACATTTTTGTCCCCCTTTTCATCGAATTGCCATTCAGTATTCAGTAGATGTTGTACTACTTGTATCCTTCTGTGTATTTTAATTCAAATTGATTGCATATATGCTCCTTTTATTCCTGTGAAAGAGGTGGCGGTGTTGAATTCTGCCACTGTCAAGGATCTGAAGCTGGCTATTAGGAAGAAGATAAATGAGATAGAACAAGAGCTGATGGGCCATCGTCATATCTCTTGGTAAGAAAACAACCGTTCCTGTTTCCTCCTGAAAAATATCAACATTTCCTGTGGACAATTGTGTGCTTCTAAGTGGTTATTTATACTGTGTATTACTCTTTGTTATGCTTGTTACCTTGGCATCTAAGCTGGGTTGTCCTAAGTTTATTTCTGGTGAATGTTTTTGGCATGCTACCTGTGGATCTTTATTATTCCATATATCTCATACACTGAACACTTGAGCAATCTGATACTACTGCACATGTATGTCCTGTAAGGTATATAATGATGGCTGAACAGAGACATTAAGAAACAAAGAAGCTGAAGTTTATTTTGATTTTCAGTTTGATTTTGCACCCGAGGTTCACCTGTTTAGATTTCAAAGTTGAATGTGTGTACATATGGCTAGGCAAACCTTTTGTAGTTTATCCCGTAATTTTTTTCCCTCTCGAATACACCATGATCTTTCCCAGTTGGGACTTAAAGTAAAAATATATTTTTCCAAGATTGTTTTATTTGCTTTAGCTCAGTCTGCTGTGTACATAAAGAAGTTTCTGGCCTAATTTTGACTTCTCAATTATTCAGAACAACAGGACCCTGTACTTTCTACACTGTCTACTACCCGAATACTACCTTAATCCTTGGCTCTTACCCTCCTGTAGTTTTCCTTCAAGCTTTTTTTGGGGCCTTCCAAAGTGTGATCCCGTTTCCATGGTCTCAACTTTCCGTAGCACTCTTACTGTCTTACCGAACAGTATGGGTGGTAGCCATCAGTTAAAAGGGTTGCTGAAGTTTTACTGCTGCTAGTTTTCAGCATAAAGTGTGGTGCCTATTTGTTGGAGTAAGCCTATCAACGGACCTGTTGCTTTTTGTGACTATAAGTTTTGAGTGGGTCAACTATTTTATTTATTTAAAAATGCTGCTAAAAGATGGGCATCCCATAGTATATTTATGTGCTTTCACAAGTATGTTTAAGCCCATATGGTCATATATATGATTTACTAACAGGACTAAGCATAAAACTGATTGTTGGTTCTATCTTTATGAAGTATAGGCTAAGGAATGTCCATCCATGTAAAAGATAGAGAAGGAGCCTCACTGAAGGTGTAATTACCAACCCATTGTGGCCTTAATATAATGTAATATTGTGGGGTTCAGCGGTTCCGATTTCTGAAGTTCAGTTATGCTTTGTGAACTAGATTTTTTCATCATTTTTCCTAATCAGGAGAGCTACTATACTGTGGAATCTTGTGTGTTGGTGTGCGCTGAATAGTAATGACAATTCTGAGTTTTGCGCTGCGTCTTCGATTAATTCTTGGGCCTTCATTTTTTTTCTGCTTGTTCCAGGAAGCATGTCTGGGATAACTACTGCTTGGCACATCACAAAGAGAAACTGATAGATGACAATTCAACACTTTCTGCTTATGGTCTTGGGAACAACTCTAAGGTAGTTTGTCTTTTTTGAAGAAATACATTGTTTCTTATATTTTTATGTGTGTTTTTCTAGGTGGTTGTGGAAATTTTAGTCCCCATTCACTTTTAATATTTTGCTATAAACTTTTGGTACTTATAACAAGGCTCCTGCTACACTTTCAAAAGATAATTTCACTTCTCTGTCTCTGCTCTGTTTATCTAGGTCTGTTTCTTGCCACACGTCATGTCCAGAGTACATCGGAAGCACTCAAGAAGAAGGAAACACCGCTTCTTCCATGGTCTTAGCAGGAAATCGTAACCCCAGCTCTTGATTTTTAGCTATATAGGGCAAAGCTGGTGCCAAAGGCATCAGGAGTGTCATCCTTTTCTCGTGGAAGTAGTGTGGTCGCTCTGAATCTTCAGAGAAGTGATCGAATCCTTGACTATGTCAGTTCACTGGAAGCATATGGAATATTCATGGAAGTTATGTTTGGGGTTCACGTTATGTACTCAGTAGCTGCTCTAGTTGTGTAAGACGTTAATTACTGTATAGAATTGTTACAGTCTATGTCAGTGTTTTCGTGTAAGACGTTAATTTTTTTTTTTTTTCTTTTTTTTTTTTTTTTTGAAAAAAGGACGGATAGCTTTTGTAGATTATTATTACAAAAAGGGCAAGAACAAAACCACTACTGCATGTCATTTACTCTGTTCTCTACTTGTGGTAGGCGTTAATAATATGGAAATGTTACTGTTGAAGTAAGCTTGTGTTCTCAAGTTCTCTTGTTGGCCTCTGAATGAAGATAAACAACTTGTGTGAAGTGCAAGTCTGCTGCAAATAGCAGTTTTATTTGTGTTTTGGATACCGCTGTTTGTAGACTGGGGTTGAACTTTGCTTTTTCTTTTGCTGCTTAGGTTTTTGCTGATCTGTCCGCTCCTCTGGGCAGTGTAGCCGGGTTGCCCCCTTTCATGGGTCCTGGGCACTCATGGGAGGGGGTGGTTTAATTTTCTGTCAAAAACGAAACGTTGGACGTGGATCAAACTTTGTAATTTCGTTCTACTACAAAGTAATGAAATTCGGGTAACCGTTATGGAAAAAAAAGTTCTCTTGTTGGCTATAGTGTTTAAGGCCCACATGCGACTCTGGTAGTTAACGGGGGCATAAACAGTTAAAACTCATGAGTGAAGATATAATAATTTATCCCATATCGCTTATTCACAAGGAGGTATCGTTTTTAACTCCTTATATATAAAAATAAATAAATTTACATGATACTCCTATATGATGAGAATTCCTTTATGTTCAAAAAATTCCTAGTCTACACGGGTCTGGTTTTGCCTCTACCTATGCCTGTTTTCTACTTCATCGCTATTTTAGAAAAACAAAATTGAAGCCCACTTCAAATAATAGGCACCAAATCTTGAATTGCAACAGTGTTCAAAACCAGGGCACTGAAGCCATCTGCACCAGCTGGGACCCACGTAAAATAAAAGAAACCTTTTCCACAATACATGTCCGTTCTCTCCGGCCCCGTCCTGGCCAAACTGAGGAGCAACAAAATATTTCTTTTATTGCTTGAGCATCGGCACATGTTGTCTAGCTCATAGATTTCCGATCAGCATTGGTAGAAATTGGGCATCTCCTTCACACTATGGAGAGCTTTAAAAGGTATGTCACTTTTGACTCTTTTCTTAAAGTTTTCTATTATATCTTCATATAGAATTAGTTTCTTCTGATTCGAGACCCCGTTTACTCCTATTTATACGATTTAAGTATACAAAAAGCATTTTTTTACTTTAATTTAAACAATAGACCATATAGATAAATGTCATCAATATGTCATGATATAGGAGTAGCTATGGTATTCAATGGCTTGGCAAGGAGAACTCTTCTCATCTATACAGGTCTGTTCCGCCGAGTGAGAAATTTATAATCTAATTAACTTCCAGTGTGAGGAATTCATAATCTAACCGCATGGTACTTTGGTTCCTACATTATCAAGTGCTCTATATGACATTCCCCCAATCCAATATAATGCATGGCAGCGGAGGCACACGCACATGTTTTGCATGGTAAGGCAGAAAGAAACCAAAACCAGACATGTGAACTTTACATATAACCAAACATGATCATCATTTCAAAGATACGAGGGGAGCAAATGTGATCACCAATCGAAGTAGTACATGAGCTACCAACAAGTCCAACTAAAAGTGGTCCGAGCCCTGAAAGGCTGAAATGATTGAGAAAACCAGCAGTGGTAGAGAGACATCACTTCCTCCTGCATCTGAGAGAGACACCAACAGCGCTGAGAGAAGTCTCTTCAAGTCTCAACAGACAAGAGGCGAGGTGAGAGCATGGAAAAGCAGACATGCAGGCGGCCTCATTCCTTTTTCTGGAAGTCACAAAAGGGAGGGACAAGTTTGACACAACTGTGCCCCCGGCACCACTCCACCAGTGTGTCCACACTGTTGTACTGGACTGCTGGTGCTGCTATACTACACCACACACACATACATGAGGACCACCGGATGCAATGCAGTAGCTAGAGTCTAAAGCCCAGCCGGCAACAAGCATGCATGTTAATGCCTGTGCAGCTGCAAATTCGCTAGCAAATAGTACTAGAGATCACCAAACACTATTGCCTTTCTTCAGACATGCTTCTACATACTCCTATTATGCTTCTTAACCTAGTAGGACAATATGACAGCAACTACTACTCCTTCCATGAGAATTCAGAGACATAAAACTCACAGCAGACATGCACATTGTGAAGAGCATGCAGTGGCAGCTTGCATTGCTCTCGATCACATGGTCCCTGCAGGGTAAGGGGGAGCACCAGGAGCTGAGGCTGAGCTCAGGGATGCCGCCGCTGCTGCTGCTGATGACGCATCTTGGCTGCCGGTGCCGGGCATCTGGGTGGTGTTGCTGTAAAAGCTGTAGTGCTGCTGGGTGGTGTTGCTGTAAAAGCTGTAGTACTCCTGGTGTTGCTGCTGCTGGATCCCAACGGAAGTGGTGGCACTGGCAGTTGTGGGCGGCGCGGCACCCCAGAACGGCAGGTACCTGCTGCTGCCGCCGCGGATGGCCTCGTCTGCTGCTGGGACTGGGACTGGGACTCCGCGCCGCGGCCGCGGGCGCCGGGGTTGGTTGTCGTCGCCGCCGCCGATAGGGAAGAGAGGGAGCGTCTCGGGCGCCCGCATCACCGTAGTCGGTGCCCGCGCCGCGGCCGCCGCCCTCGGGTCGTCCGACGTCGAGAAGCATGCCCACGGCGACGACGACGCGCTGCCCGTGCCGGCCATCACGCCCATGTAGTCCTGCGCGAACCGCGTTCAACCAATCAGTTATTACCGATCGATGGATGGAACGTGTCAATTTCTTGTACGTACGTGAAAAACTGCGTGCAAGTGCAAACCCCCAAGAAAAAGGAATGTACTAGTGTACCTGCAGGAAGCATGTCTCTGTGGCCATGGCAGCGCTGCTGCCGCCCCAATCGGAACTCGTGTCCAGCAGCATGGTCGAGCCGCCGGCGCCGCCATTGCCGGCGTAGAAGCCGAGGGTGGGCGAGGGAGGCGCCGCGCCTGAAGATGGGCACACATGCATGTCAGTTTGCAATCAACACATTTGATTTGATATGTGGGCGATCGATCCGCGATCGAAGAACAAATTGATGACACCGACGCTGAAACGCATTACCCACGCCCACATACCTGAAGGCGACGAGAGCGAGAGAACGCCGAGGTGAGTGCTGGCGTCGGCGGCGCCGGCTGCTGCGGCTGCGGCTGCGCCAGCGGCGTTGGGCACGTTGGCGACGTCGAGGCTGGTGAGGCGGCGCTTCTGGCGCTCGCGGGCCTTGTGGTTCTGGAACCAGTAGAAGACGTTCTTGCCCTCGATCTTGCCGTGCTGGCGCAGCATGGCGGTGATGCGCTGGATCTGCTCCGAATTGGGCGACCGGATGCCGCAGCTGTAGTAGAGCTCCTTGAGTATCCTGATCTGCTCCGGCGTCGGCGTCCACCGCGAGCCGCTGGGACGGCACACCGCCGTCGTCGCCACGCCGCCGCTGCCAGCAGCACCAGTGCCGCCGCCGCCGCCTCCCACACTCCTGCCCGCGCCCACATTCGCCGCCATGCCCCCGATCTCTCCGGCCTTACTGACGAGCTCCTGTGATCTCTCCGCCGGCCTTACTGGCTCCTATGATCTCTCCGATCGATCTGTGGCAAGGAGCTGAGGAGGAGGAAGGGTTTTGCCTTTGGGCTTTCCTTGGAAAAGGGAGAGGAGGATTTATATGAAGGCCGGGGTGCATAGGTTCATAGCAGCTAGAGGCTAGAAGCTAGTAGCTGCTACTAGCATGCAGAGAGGGAGAGAGCGTAGCTTCGCGCTAGGTGCATGGTGAGATATAGGTTGGGGCCGGTTGGGGCCGGGAGGAGAGGATCATATCTTTTGGAGAGAGACAAGTGAAGTTGACACACGAGGGCTCGATCTTGCATTGGGGACAGAGAGAGAGAGAGAGAGAGAGGGAGAAGGAGCATGTGAGGGAGGAGCATGCAGGCTCCCAAGTGTGGCAACTGCACCGGCAAAGGCTAGCACCCCTCTCTATCTTCGGTACAGTACAAACTGCAAAGGCTACCAATGCAACCATGCCGTATAGCACTGCTGCATACACTAGCTAGTGCATCATTGTACTTGCAGCTCTATAGTTCAATGCTCATTGCTCTCTCTCTCTCTCTCAATCTCGTGCGATCTCGTGTGTTGGAAAAGGAAGAAGGCGTGTTCATACATGGGTCGTCGAGCTGGACTTGGGAAACCAGGCAACCCGTACGCGCGTTGTGTGAAGAATCAGATGTGAGACAACGATCACAAACATGTGGCCGGGTCGATCGGCTTCCTCTGACTCTGATCACCATCTTTTGTCAAATTGACTGGATTTTTTTCTTCCTCTGCGATGGATGGAAATGATCGATTTCGTGTAGGCCGCACTATTTAGATCTACTTACAAAATTAAGATCTTGGAATTTTGATGTTCCAGCAGAAACACTGAGATGAACTGCTGAGTTAGTTGGATACTTACATGGACTGATCACGTATATATTGAGCTTAGCCGTTCCTTTACATCAGTTTATTTCGTTTCCGAAATGCGGCTTCATAATGCTAGTGCTCCTACTGAAATACGAAATGCAAACACATTTTTTGGAGGTCAGGTACACTCACAAATCACAAGCTACTCTAGTACTACTCCATGCTATACATAAGACTGTCTCCAACAACAACTAAACTTAGGACGCATACAAGGATTTGAGGGCCGCGCAGTATCCATCACCCATAATCTCGCCTCTCCAACAGCGGGACGCAACGCCTACTCCCTTTTTCTCCTCACGGACCCCGTCCAACAGCGGTCATCGCCGCCACCGCCTCTTCCCTTCCTCTTCGCCACCTCTTCCCGTCTTCATCGCAAAAGTGCCGACGCCTTCACTACTATAGTTTTCTTTTGTGGTGGCGTTTTTTTATTCGGTGGCGGTTTTTAGAACCGCCAAAAACCGCCACCGAGATAGGGTCACCGAATCGATCCATTAACAATAGCGGTTTTTCGGCACCCCAAAAACCGCCACCATAAAAGAAAAAAAATAAAAAAATAGAAAAACCGAAACCCCGCAGGGGTTTCGAGCCGCCGCCGGGAGGAGGATCCCGACCTGCCCACGCCCGATCGGGATCCACGACGGAGGGAGGGAGGGCCACCGCCAAGAGGATCGATGTGTCGCACGGAGGAGGGCCGGATCCACCGTTGTGCGCCGCCGCGAGGTCGCGCCCGCGCCGCCACCCGCCGAAGATGGACGCCACCGCCCGGCCGCCCCGAGGTCCACGCCGCCGGATCCCGCCGCGCCCGGCTGGATCTCGCCGCCGAGAGGAGCAGCCGCCACTAGACGCCGCCGCCGGATGCCGCACCGCCCCACCATCCGGGGAGGGGAGGGAGAAGGGAGACGAGAATGGCGCGTCGGGAGTGGGGAAACGGGAGATGGGGATGAGAACGAGTGAAGAGGATTGGGCGGGCTAGGTGCGCCGAGCGGCTAGGGTAGGGAAGAAAACTCTAGTGCCTTGTTTATATATCGGCGCTGAGTGAACCCTATCATCGGGCTTAAATGGTGGTTGCCGGGCTGCATTAATCGCGGGCGGGTTTTTAGAATAACCGCCACGGTTAATCAATTTACCATGGCGGTTAAAAAAACCGCCTCGGTTAAATAGAAATAATCGCCACGGTTAATCAAGACATTAACCGTGGTAGTTTACTAAAAACCGCCATGGTTAATAAAATAGAAGTGCCTTGTAAAAGCTTTTTTTTTTTTTTTTAAGTAGTGCTTCCCTATGTCGGCCCCGTCGTCGAGCGCCCGACGCTCGATCGCTCCCATCTACGCCCTTCCTCCGTGACCCCTCCTTGCACTTGCCGCTGAGCGCCCAAGCCGAGGTCAACAACGATGGGGTTGGGGGAGCAGCAGCTGCAGCAGGTCGCCTTTGGCGCCACCTACTTGCGCTGCACTTCCACGGCCACGCCGAGGAAACAAACGGGCAGCCAACGCTCCGTCGCCCGCCTCGAGGTTCGCGGGTACCGATCCCGCTCGCCGGACCAACCGCCGACAACCGCCCGATTGCCAACTGCGGACCCCTCCACGGCGTGAGACAGCCACCGCCACACGTGTCGGCCGGAGTAGCAACGCGAGATTTTGCGTTGGTGGAGAGAGAAGACCCTTATTTGCATTGCCTACTTGTTGGCCTTGTACGCAAAAACGAGGAGTGTGTCTGCGTCAAGTTGTTTAGCCAAAAACACTGTGGACGACGCATCTTGCATTTTGCCTCCTACGCCCCGTTGGGCGTTCGGGATGTCACGATTGCTTCATGGACAGGTGAACTGGTGAATTGTAGCTTAGGTACGCGCGGTAGCCTGCAACCGCGGATGCATAATATTCGCGGGCCGGCCGGCATTGAAGTAACCGCGCACTTTTTCAGTACCAACGCGCGCGTACGTACGGGTGGCTCACTACTGCCTCACTCTACTACCAGTCTACGTTGGGCTGTGGCATACGGAGTACGATCCCTGACCACGACACACAGCTACGTAGCTCTATGTAGAAATTCTGTGTAACCGTACGTGTGGAAACTCATGCATTTGCAACTCTAGTTTAGTACTCCCTCGCTTCCCAAAAAAAGTGCAGTTACAAATCAGAATCAAGTTATTTGAAGAAATGTAACCCAGCGGATGTAATAGTCGGTATATGTAAGAGTAAGACGCTTGAAAAGGTAAAGTAATAGTCGGTATATGTAACTTCCTCAAACAAATAGTCAATATATGTAAATGTCGCCGTTAGAATAAAAGTAGCCGATAAACTGGTTGTTTCCATCGTCATTATATATATCTTATGGTTAATGTTTTTAGATTTATATAAAGCCGTACTTGACACAGCTCACAACATAAACACTCATTTTCAAAATAACCTTATATATGGAGAAAGTTGTTTTTCTCCTCTCTCTCACAAAGACATGAGCTTTGATTAAGATGAAATTAGTAGCTTCTTAATTCCAGCGCTCTCCCTCATTTCTCTCTCAATCATGCATGAAGCTTCTGTGCCAAACATTTTTTTCAAAACAGCTCAGTTTCACCTAAAATGTTACTTTAATTTATTTTCTACAAAAACAGCTTGACTAAAGCTAAGTGTACCAAATATGGCCTCAAATTTGCAGAAGAGATGAGCAGTGCTGCTCTGAATTTAGAATCCAAAATCGTTGGGATTGTATTAATGGCCCATGGCTTGATGATACAAGAGGGAAGTTTTGTAAAAAGCAACAGGGAGAATTGCTTAGATAACTGTGAGTGGGGCTTACTTAGGTCGTGTTATAAATGCTCTCACTAAACCTACTGGTTGGAGAGGTGAAAAATTGTAGCTTCAGAATCTAGCTTAATTGGGTTTAAGTGAAAACAAAAATAGACGGCATGCCTTTCATAACCAAATGAAGCCATGTAGAATCCAAGAGCAAGTTAGGATTTGTGCGTTTTTAGAGTTGTTTGTTAATCTCTCAAAAACAAAAGTGCTATTCTCTTGCACCCCACATCTTACTGTTCATCATTTCTCTCAAATGAGATAAACACAAGAAACATGATGTTTGAGTGGAATAGAAGACAAGGAAAAACGGAAGAAAAAAAAAAGAAAGCAAATAATGTTTCAATAACTCAATCTAGGTTGTATTTAGTTCCTAAAAAGCGGCTGAAAAGTGAAGCTGAAAAGCATCGTACCACTTTTCGTTTGTTTGTAATAAATATTGTCCTACCATGGACTAACTAGGCTCAAAAGATTCGACTCGCAACGTACATCCAAATTATTCAACGAATTGTTTTGTTTACCTACATTTCATGCTTAATACATGTGTCTTTTTGCTACATTTAACGATTCGCTGTGACAGAAATTTTGGAGGAGTCCAAACTTTGGAGCAACTAAACACAACCCTGTAGGAACAAGGATCGTACATTTTTTTTTTGTTTTTTTTTCTCAAATCCAAAAGGGCCCTTCAGTGCTGGATTTTTATTGCGCAACAGACAGAAAACTCGGAGCCCCAAATCAAGCGTTGCCATGCGCCCATGCGGCCATGCCATGCCCAGCTGCCCTAGTCAGCATATGAGCCGCCCCTGCACAGTGATATCATTCATTTCACACAGTACTCCCTAGTCCCACAGTGTTTGTAGTAACTGACTTGATCATTGTGCTGATCACGCGAAAGTCCACACAGCAAACGCCTGTAGAATGGGAAACGTCTTGTCAGTGTATTTCGATCTAGCACTGCACTAAGTCAAGTCAAACAGACCATGGGTGTGTTCACATTTGAAAAGTGAACCTAAAAAAGTGCTGGAAAGACCTTGTCACATCAAATCTTTTGATACATAAATAGGATATTAAATATAGTTAAATAAAAAAACTAATCCCACAATTTTGAAAAGTCTTGAGGTGCTCTTAATCTTTTTGAGCCTAGTTAATCTATGGTTGGACAATAATTAACAAATACAAACGAAAAATGCTACAATGGCGAAACCCAAAATATTTCACCAACTAAACACCCCCATGCTGGTAGACCTACTGCAATTCTACCATCGCTACTATTTTTGCTAGTTAAAAAATCAAGATAGTTTGATTGTGATTAAATCTAGAATTATACTATTTATGGGATAGGGATGATATTTTTTTTTTCCTGCACAATCACCTTATTTGTTGGATCATTTTTTGCGGCAGCTGATGTTGATTTGTTGTGAGAGAAAAGTAACGATCAATGTGTAGATTATAATTATTGTTTGTGTTTGTAACAAAGCATATACTACTCCAGAGTGGTTAGTAGGAGGAGTATGCTGGTATATAATGGTGCCATATTGCTTCCTTTTTGTGGCAGTGGGGGCATGGGTTGCATGAGAGACAGAGATGCATTGCAGGTCACTGTGCTTGCCAGTTCCCACAGGAGACAGAACACATGCAGCACAGGCGTCTCCCTTGTGATTGTGATATCCAAGTGGTGTGTTTAGATCCCAAAATTTGGTGTAAAATTTTAGAGTAATGTCACATTTAAAGATCAGAAGACGTTTCGTTTGTTAGTGGTAAATATTATCCTACCTTTACGTAACTAGGCTCAAAAAGAATCGTCTCCTAATATACATCTAAACTGTGTAATTAGTTTATTTTTTTACCTACATTTTAAACACATGCAGCACATGTGCCGGTATTTTGATGTGACAAAGAATCTTCTTTTTACATAGTGAAATTTGGAGAGAAAGCCAGGACTGAAAAGAGGAGCATGATTGCTCTGGTGGAAACTTGTCTCTCTCTTTCTTCCCGGCCGGACCCTATCTGGACCTACAGAACCTAAGGTCCTTCCTATTAAGGGCCTGTTCCATAGGTCTGCCCAGCCGCAGCTACTAGCTATTAGAGAGAGAATGAATTGTAGTACTAGTACGTACCACTCCTACTACCAAGGCATGTCTAACTTAAGTTAGGCCATCAAGTGCTTCTTCTTATGTGTACTACAGTAATGGTGATAGGGAGAGGAGACTGGAGAAAATCGCTGTGGCCACAACACACAGAGAATGTGCTGGACTGCTAGTTGCAACAGCAGCAACACTGAGGGAGAGGGATGAGGAACTGGGAGTGGGAGAGCAGTTGCTATCACTATCAATTGTGCAAGAAGTCTAGCTGCAGGCAGTTAACTGAAGTTGAAGGGTACCACCACTCCACCTCTAACTCCAAACCATGAGTGAGAGCAGGAGAGGAAAGAGGCATAGTTAAGAGACGTTTCTATTTTGAGTTGCTGGGGTTTTAGAGCTGCAGGTGTCTGTCAGGGAAACCAAATGATGCCTTGAGCAACCCCAGGTCCCCCAACTTTGAAAGAAAGAACTCTTGCTAGTAGCTAGTAGTAGCTCCGAATTGAATGGACCAATTGATGGCTAGCAACCATAGCAGAAATTTTACATATCTCCACCCAAAAGTAAACTAATTTGGAGAGAGAGCTTCTAAAGTTATTTTAAGTCAAATTATTTAAACTATGGTCCAATTTACATGAAAGAATACAGACGTAATATATGACACCAAATAAGTACTACGTGTATTTTAAAAATATCTCATGATGTATCTAATGTATATCGGCAATTCTTTCTAAGGTTGGTCAACTTAAGAATGTTTGGCTTATGATAACTCTATAAAGGTTAATTTGTTTTGAGATTGAAGGATTAATTAATATTACTGATGGGCCTTTGGATATTAGAAGTTTAGAACTAATTAGTGAGCATATGTTATCATGGTAAGCCTTTCGGGTTTCTAATAATTTGACAAACTCTATATTCAATAGATGATTTGCAACCTTTGTTTGTGAGTAGTTAATGGTTATTAAGGAATAAGTCCTCAACATGAATGAATGAATGAATGAATGAAAGAAAAAAAAATACAATAATTATATTCTAATGAGATTCAACATGATATGAATATGATACAGTAGGACACAAATAACACACCTACTTTACTTGTTTCTGTTAGCATAGACTGAGCGTTTTAATTCTGGAGAGTATGTGTCGGGAGAGAAGGGTGTATCCCACCCAAATGCTTTAAAATTGAGAATTTTGTTTGTCTTTGGTAAAGCTAAAGGCAGGAGCATCCGGCCCTATAATTCTAAAAAAAAATAACGCACCTACTAAGAGCCGATAATAACATATCTCAATCTCAAATCTGAGATTAAAAAGACAGTACTCCCTTTGTCCCAAAATAAGTGTCGCTATTTATAAACCAATAGAAGTCAACGTTTTTAAAATACCGGCAATTATATATTAAAATATATAAATATTTATGCTAAGTAATTTGTTGTATCATCGAAAGATCTTTAAGTTTAATTTTTAACAAATTTATTTAAAAATTTAAATATTGTATGTATTTTCTGCAAACTTAGTAAAAGTTGAGAAAGTTTAACCGACACCTTTACCACGTCATTCTTTTTGAGACGAAGTGAGCACTAATTACAGTGTCTTCCTCAACACAGCATGACACGCAAATTGAGCGAAGGGCCTTCAAATCCCCATCAGCTAAACCTTCCGTCCGGCCGACCGACCGGCCGAACTCTTGTGTGCACGGAGAATCAAGGCGTGTGGCGATCGATCGACAGGCTTCGCAGCATGCATCGGCAGTCGAGTCGATCTGCACTCGGCCGAGAAAAGCACCAATCAAAACGAGTTAACCGCGTGTAGCTGCGGCCCTCCGTAGGAGTAGAGTAGTAGATCGAGTAGGATTTTGCGTTGGTTCAGAGCGCCAATCATGGCGAGGGGAGATCATGGAAAGAAGACGAGACGGGGCCGGCCGGCCGCGCGTCTGCGTGCCGCGCGCGTGCGTGCCTTCCCGAGGCTACGCTGAAAACCGTAACCAATCCGTGAATTTGTTTAAGCGAGCTCCGTCGTCTCCGCGTCTCATCTTTCTTGTCTTGTCTTGCCGGCAGTCTGGTGGTAGCCTGTACTCCTATCTACTAGTGCTACTACTACAGGTCTCCTTTTAGGGCGTCGCAATGTTAATAGCTAGTCTATAGCTATTTAGTATGATGATGCGAAAGGTGAGAGATAAAATAAAAACTATTTTATATTGTTGGAGTCCCACACGCTTATCTCATACTCCCTCCGTCCAGTAGTAAATAGATGTCATTCTCGCTTCCCGGAAGTCAACGTTTTCAAACCGTATACCCGGCAATTATATATTAAAATATATAAATATTTATGCTAAGTAATTAGTATCATTGAAAAGATCTTCAAGTCTAGTTTTTAATAAATTTATTTGGAAATATAAAGTTACCGCACGTATTTTCTACAAAAGTCAAAGTTGGAAAGTTTGACTAAGACGCTGACGCCCATAGCGACGTCTAAAAAGGGACAGAGGGAGTATGTTCTCGGGCCACGTGAAATAGTCTATCTATTTGCGAGGCATGTATTCTAGTGAGTCGCTCCTCTCTCCTATTTTTTACTTTCGCCACGTCACATCCCGGATAGCGAAATAGCTAACCATTGCAGATGACCTTATCACAGCTTGCAGCGTGGTATACCCGTACAGCAGTAGTAGAGTATAGTAGGACTGTAGGAGTACTAGTAATCTGAAAAGAAGATTCACCAGAAGGCACGCATCATCTTAATCCGTGCTGCATGTACGTAGGAGTACCTCAATGGCGATCAGGCACAGCTACTACTGTAGACCAAATCAAGGGCAACACAAATTGATTCGATCGGCCGGCCGGTTGCTTCTTCAGGCTGGCCGGCCGCTACCATAGATGGACGATGCAGCTGAAAAGAAAAAAGAGGGCATGCAATGCAGGAATTTGCTGAAGTTGCCGAGATCGATGGACAGGATCCGGACGAAGGAGCCACAGGCCGTACGGTACGTGTTGAGGCTGGGCCCGGACAAGAAAGAATTTGGGAGCAGAAAGTCGTTGGCGATGCATGGCAATCCTGATCCATGGCATGTGATGGATCATCCATCCACCCGATGAAGTAAAGCTTGCAACCGGACCGGACCGGACATGAATCCTTGACCCGTGGTCGCACCAAAGTCTGCGAAATGAACAGAGATCGCCGCCCGGCCTGCACCCTGCTCCGGATCTTATACTTTTGCATTGCTACTAGTACTGTCCTGTCACCCCACCCGGCCCCGTCGTCGTATGCATGCGTATCCGTGTTTGAGTTCCTTGTACCAATCATGGCCTGATGCCTTGGGATGGGCAAGCCGGAGTCCATCCATCAACAAGATCGAATCCTTGTCGCGCAGAAGCAGAAGCGCACGCGTGCGTGTGAATCCGTAGTGAACATTAAACAAATTAAGCTGTGTTCCGGAGCAGAAAGGCGGCCGCCCTACCAGTACATGTGAATCAGTAGCGTCCGTTTGGACCGTGGCCTGCAGGCGTCGGACGCTGAGGCACTCACTGCTCTGCTCCCTGGTTAAGGTAACTTCACCACACTTTTTATCCAAAATCCTTAAGTACTTGTATTTGAGCTTGACAGTATCAGATGGACCATCAACACCTCTCTCCGTTTGTATTCGGAGAACATGGAGCAGTCGGAGGCATGTTCCAGTATCCTAAAAAAAAAAAAAACAATTAGTTTGACACAACCGGGCAAGTACCAGTCACTTATTATGCTCATGACTAGCAATAGTCCTACTGGAGTAGTATTAGACACGGCAAGAATCTGCTTTAGTTCAAGCACGGTCTACATCGGACCCAAAGATACTACATGTGTTTTGTCTTCTTCGGCTTTGCACGACGGTTTGCACGACGGCAGTATGTCGTGTCCTGCTTTGCTTTGGCCTATACGAGTGAGCACCAAAAGTGAGGGGGAAAATTGGCACGACAGCTCTACCGGTCATACTGCACTTCGAATTATCCTCTGCAGTACTAATTAGTAGTTTATGGACGACCCGAGACAGAACTTGCGTTCGCTGAGACGGAAGGGCAGCAAAATAGCGCCCAACACTTTTGTTTTATACTAACAGCTATCAGATACAGTTGATTGGCGGCACCTTGTGCTCAAAGCAAAAGCCTATGAGACAGAACGGGAGCTGTTGCTGAGCTTTGCCCCACCCCTGAATCCTTTATTTTTCTGCGGGTGTGTTTAGATCATCAAAATTGGTGCGAAAAATTTGGATGGTCACATCGCAGTTATCAGAAGACGTTTCGTTTGTTAGTGGTAAATATTATCCTACCATGGACAGAATTAGGGTTCAAAAGAACGGCCTCGCAGCATGTACATCTAAACTTTAATTATTTTAATTTTTTACCTATATTTCAGTTGATTCCATACACGTCTCAAAGCAAAAGCCGGATGCGATTTAATCTTCTTTTTTGCCCCCACCCCTGAAATTTGGGAGGAATTTGGGGATCTAAACACACCCGCGGCATTATGTGTGCAAAGCAATAGAAGCTCCACTCGAGAAAATCCAGCATTGTTTTTTTTTTTTTGACGGAAAACAAACATTTTATTAGCAGCATCTAGCTGCAACGATCAGGAAGGGTTCAAGGGATACATACTGCAGAGCCGATATGATTGGGCATATGCTATCATGAGAAGCATTCAGGCAAGTAACATTAGGTTGATTACAGTTGTTTGCCTGGGCTCTGAAAGTTTTGTGTGGCTAAAGAGTGAGCTGTGACATTCATAGATCTCTGAATCTTGAACACTTGAGTTTGCATGTTGGCCACCGTGTTTAGAAACCTCTGTGTGTAAGGTTTAGCTTCCCATTGAAATAGTGTACCAACAGCTGATTGTTTGATCAGCTCATTCAAACATAACCAATACAAAACAATCAGCTCATTCAAACATAACCAATACAGTACAGTATGTGCCGTACAATACCAACATTAACCTTAACAGGAAAATGGGCACCGTAGACACGTCAGGGCACCGTAAGACAAGTCAGCAAGCTGGACATCATAAACAGTCCAGAATCATTCATCATCAGGAGTAAAATGTGAAAAAACAAATGTACCAACATGTATACAACAACACGTAAAACATGGCAGCAATCTAATGTTGCAGATAATTGTTTATTCTCACTTCCCATGAAACAAACAAAATAGCAGAAAGGAAGAAAATCTCAATGTTATTATTGGAAATATGTACTGTACAAGTCTCTTTTTAGTACTTCAACCTAAATAGCGTGTGAGTTGTGTGACCCAGCCAAATGGGCAGGCAAATATGTGCAACAAACTCTGTAGTATGTACATCTCCGGAGGGTATAAACTAAAATCACCGATCTTCTCGTCGAACCGTGTTTGGATCAGCCATCATATCCATCATCATTTTCTCTGGAGAGTCCTCCCAGCTAGCAAAGGTTTTGAGATCAACCTGAAGGAGGAAATGGGAATATTGTTAGCATACTTGCACATTTCAATTACGATGTACATAGCGACTGGTTCAGGTTTGCTCTTAATAGCACCTTTCTTCGCTGCTCTGAGAAAATGTCCTCCCTCTTCTTGTACACATTCTGCTGTCTTTTCGTTGCTTCTCCACCCAGTCCCCATACTTCAACATCAAGCACTGAAGCCTCAACAGGTAAATAACCCTGCGTTACCGAAAAAAACAGAGAATAAAAATCACAATCTACATTTGGTAGCATACATAGTAATCATACAAAAATTAAACATTCAGAACATATTTAAGCACATAAATACGGTAACTGAGTAGGGCTTGATGAGTATTGTTTGTACTCATCACTAACAGGGCGTGAGTTATGATGTGTGGAATATTCGAAGCAATACTTAAATGGGAGTGGTCAATCACGCTATTCTATGCCCTGAAAATGCAGTGGCATTTCAAATGCACATCTGTTGTGCAGTTTTTGGGATATATAAATACATAGTTGAAGCCAACCAGAAAGCAAGATTGCTAACTAAATATCTTCAGCAGAACACCAGCAAATCCTGAATCTAAAGATTGCAAATAAGGTGGAAAATAGTGCATACAGCAATCAGAAACTATCTTTGATGAACATGAGTAAATCTGAATTTAACCTGATTGGGGATGAGAGAACCATGTTGGTAAGTTTTATCAACAGCATGGTGTCGAATTAAAACTCTCGAGAAGTCTTCATCAAGAAAGATCCTTTCATTCCCAATTGTTCCCCCAAATGCTAAGCCAACAGGCTTGGGATTTGCCTCATAAGCTCTTATCTGAGGACGTAGGTGGCAGTACAGGAAGTTCTTCTCCTTACCTGCTAGGTTAGAAGTATAGTAAGCTACTATCAGGTCAGACAAAGTTGTGGTCAATAAAAGCCATACCAGATGGTGGTAGCATGCGGAATATTGGATGTGCCGCACAAAGGAACCCAGAGCTACCATAAAAGGTATCTTTGCTCTCAAATCCCTCCTCGGTCAATACACCAATTACCCATCTTCGACCAGAATCAACATTCTCACCACCACTCTTTGAGAATGCTGAAAGTAGAATCAGCATCGGCCCTTTGTATCCCTCGACACAAGACCAGAACCGGCTCAGTCCTTTTCCATGAACAGATGACCTACAAACAAACAATGTATCCATGTTAATTCTACTTTCAGCATTCTACTTGCTAGGTCTTAGGAGAACTGACAATGAGATATATACACACATAGATTCTTTCAGATTAAGAAAAAATTGCACTCATACTCATGTCAACTAAAAACTGAAATGTTGTATGAAAACTAGCTTACAGATATAGTCACAAGAATAAATATCGTCAGCACACCAAGTTACCTATAAAGAAGGTCTTCAGTGTCCAGTCCCATTACAGAAGCTGACAACAGCTTTTCACTCAACTTGTTTCTTAGACTGAGAGCGATTGCCCATGCTCTTCCCCGTGTTAGCAGATAAACATCAGAGGTATCAAAGGTCGTGTTAACAGTTGAAACAGTGCTCTCCTGCTTGTGATGAGTAAGAACTCCAGTTAGTTCATGAGATATAAAAAAAGGCTCAGTAGAAGTTACTCATAGGCATGGTTCCTTGAAAAAAGGCAAAACAAACAAGCCTATTTGTCTAGGAGAGAATGTCATCAACAATTTCACACTGCTCAAACCCAGTGCAGGCAGAGGCAATGTTTCCAGAGTAACAATTTTTTTTGTATGTTAAAGAGTGACGTAAACCCCGACCCCCTCAGTAGTGGGCCTAGCTCTAAATTGACCATCATTATATTGTAGAATCTGTGGCTGGACAACTAGTACCAGAATTCTTTAGAGCGAATTCTGAAGTGTCAAGTACCCAAAAAAAATGCCCAGCCTATAACATTACAGAATTTGCAGAATCAAGACAATCTGGAGAAATTTTTCAAACTATATCAGATCATGAATAGCTATAGAATATCTTAGGATCCAAGTCATGGTCACTAAAAACACAAGTAGGAACACAACAACAGAAACCCCATTTCTACACTTATGTATGATCTATGAACTAACAATGTCACGCAAATTCTACTGATGACACCTGATACAGAGCGGATTCATCCAATGTTTGACAGTAGCTAAAAATTCTGCAATATAATTTGATTACCTCCATAGAGTCAGCAGCCAGGGAGCGGAATCTGTCCCGCACATACCGCGAGAGGCAGTTCCCCAAGGCCGACAGGCGTGGACAGCACCCACGACGTGAACTCCTGGACCTTCACCCCTTCCCACCGCTGGAGATGTCCCAGCCCCAAACGCCCGCGTTATCCGCGACGGCGCCCGCCGAGACGAGCGCTGACAGCACCAGATGCGTCACGTCCGGGAGGAGCACGGCGACGGGCTCCGACTTCTCCCCTCCGTCACCCGCCACCCTCGAGGCCGAAGCGCTCCACGCCATGACCCAGCACATCCAGAGGAACACCGCGATCTCCTCCGGCGTGAGCTCCCCACGACCTTCCCGTCCTCATCGCCACCGCCCTCGTCCGGCTGGAGCAGGACCCCGCAAAGTGCCCCCGCGCCAGCGCACGCGCCGGCGTACACGCGGAGGAGCAGCGCGAGCGAGCGGGAGGCCGGGACGCGCGCGCAGCAGCGGTTGAACCCTCTTAGGAACGGTACCCACCCGGCGTCCCCCTCCGGCGCCGCGGCGGCTCCGTGGCCGAAGAATTGGGAGGCGATGGTCGGGCCGAGCCCCGCCAGGATGTCTTGGAAGTGCGGCGGCAGTGGCGGGGATCCGGGCAGACGGAAGGAGGCGGGCGGTGGCGCGAGGGCATCCGGTAGCGCGTTGGCGTTGGCGGCAGCGGCGGAGCGGGAGAAGGCGGCGCGGAGGAGCGGGAGGGAGAGGGCGGCGGAGGCGAGGGTCTCCTGCTCCCGCTGCTCGTGCGCCTCTGGGGACGGGTTGCCGGTCGAGGAGGACGCGCCCATGGCCGGCGAGGTGTCGGTGCCGCAGCGAATCGGCGATGCTGAATCACTTTGGCGCGGGTGGGAAGAACGGTGGCGTGGAAAGCTTGGATTGGAGATCAGACCACCGAGCCGACCCTTGGCAAGTCGAGGGTGCGAGAAACTCAACAAGGGGAGACGTGAAGGACGCTGACGTGGTGGCAATGGCAACGGCGGGACCCTATTGGTATTGGTTCGCCACTCGTTTAGTCGTTTTGGTTAGATTTCGGGCGGAAAAAGAATTTTGTTTCTTCTTTTTTCGAAAACCGATTTCATTTCTTCTTTTAGCTTTCAATCTACCTTCAGCTTAATTACAGTTCCAGTCTATACGGTGTTTAGGCGTCATTTATAGCCTCGTGGGACTTGCAAAATGCAATTAATCAAAAATAAAATAAAATAAAATATATGTTTATGCATCTTAAAGAGTCATGTTTGGTGGTAAGGATGCCTGAGCTCTTCCTTAAGCTTTTCGAGCTCAAACTTAGAAAGCTTGCGAGATAATTTGAGACGAT